>JAHLSL010000062.1:16270960-16297501 GCA_025920805.1 Petroica traversi | reverse complement strand
TTCCCCTTCCCCTTCCCCTTCCCCTTCCCCTTCCCCTTCCCCTTCCCTTCCCTTTCCCAAGAAATTTGGGAAAGGTGAGCTATTGAAACACAGCCAATGACACAGACATGTGCATTCAGAGATAGCTGAATAGACTGAAGCAGAAAAAAGGAAGAAAACCAGAATATATATATTTTAGAATTTTGTCGGAAATAAAATTATGTGCTATGAAAAAAAAGAAAAAAAAACCCAAGGAAAATTAGCAAAAAGAAAGGCAACCCAAAGGAAAATTATATATAAAGGAAGTGAGAAGAGCTCATAGCAGGTAGACTGGAAGCCAGATTGAAAATTATCAAAGAAGATGGAAAAGGAAGAATATTTACAGAGATTGGACAAAGCCAGTATCTCAAACACCTATGTGAGAATTTCCAAAATGAGGCAATGACAGGTTTATGTGTTTTGGCTTTGGGGTTTGTTTTGTTTTGTTTTGTTTTGTTTGTTTGTTTGTTTGTTTGTTTTTGTTTTAATTGGAAACATTTAACTAAATGGAATCAGAGATTTGGACATAGACAGGGATAAATAGATGATGGAAGCTGGATTGAAGGAAATGTTAAAAGAAGATAAAAGAAACTGAATGGAAAAAACCTTGAAGAGCTCTAGACAAAGAGTATTTGGTAAAAAATATTGCAGAACTGTTGCATTGATAAAGAAGAATAATGATTTTGTCAGAAAGTGTTTTGAATTAGAATAATGTGTCATCTTGTCTCTGAATTTTGTCCATTGCAACCTCATGCACCCAAGCACTAAAAATTTTATCTGATATGCATGTAAAATATCCACTGTGAAAACTACTATAGCTCATAAAGCACTTTGCAGTTTCTGAAACTGAGGAAATATATATGTGTGTATATATATATATATATATATATATATATATATATATATATAC
Organism: Petroica traversi; assembly: GCA_025920805.1. NCBI lineage: Eukaryota > Metazoa > Chordata > Aves > Passeriformes > Petroicidae > Petroica > Petroica traversi. Next base: position 16,296,573 of record JAHLSL010000062.1, on the reverse strand, counting down.
TTGCAGAAAGACTAACAGTCACAGCTGTGAAGTTCTAGGAAAAGCAAGCAAGAAACATCAAGAGTGCTGCAAGTATTCTACTTTCAGCCATAGGAAATTTGATGTTCTCCATGCCAAAAGGGAAAGAATAATAATCCCTAGCAGTTTCTCAAAAATGTGTTTAGAATTAATGTGTTGAGAATTTCTTCCTGTGCCAAAATATAGTGATCACATAAACACTGAGTACTTGAGAAAGACATCAATAAGGAAAATTCAAGATTTAACGGCAGTGGAAGAACATATACATTCTGCTATGCACACTATCTTTCTCTGTGATCGGTACCCAGGGTTTGATAGGAAAGTGAAAAAGCCTTTAACATCATATATGAAGGCCAGAGAAAGAAATCTTCCCCATCTGCTGTAAGTGATAAGCAGAGCCATGAAATACACTTTTAGTATAATAAAATATCTGAAAAATAGATGTACAGCTGAATCTAGTGCTAGGGCTATATTAAATGTGAGTGTAAATGGAACTACAACTTCAAAAATGCTCTTACACATATAAGGTACATTTTTTGGATGCAAATCCCTGCAAAAACAGAGTGCTTACCAATATTTTTTTTCTTTTTTTATTTAAAGTGTGCAAGGCACTGAAATCTCTAGTTCTCTTCAAAGCCATTTTGTATCTCACTATGGAAAAATCTTTTATACTGCAACTTCTTTTAATATTTATCTATTTATTAATTTTTAATTTCTTCTCACAGGGTTAAGCTATTTCTCTGTCTTCAGTACCAAGACTGTAACTTTATTTTTTTACTTAATCTTCAAGATAAGCATCATATATTTAATTTATTTAAGACGTATGCCCATGTGTCAATTCCTTAGATACCTTCTGAAGTCTTTCCAAGTATTGATTATTTTTCTGGTAAAGAGGTACAAATAGAAAGAAACATACCAGTTACAAGGGGCTGGTCTCTAGGCAGGTGTATATAATGCATTTATATGTCCCTGGTCTATGCCATTGGTTTCTGATTATGAGAGGATTTTTATCTCCTAGGCAGTAAGATATTTTGCTTAATATCACCGTCAGTTGTATTTTATTGTCACAGCTTAGTGGTTCCCCAGAGTCACTGTGTTTTGCTGAATGAGGGATAAGGGTTTCTACAGAAAGCATGACTGAGGAGAAAGTGTTAACTCTTGTTCTTAACAGAGGTGGTATGATGGCATCTAAATATTTCAGATATACTGGGGCTGCTAGATATGAAGAATAGAAGTAAACACTACAAAATTGTTCTTTAATGAGCTGCTAAGCAGATTATTACAGAATAAACATATCCCTTAGCAGAAACCCAGAAGAATAGTGGGTACATTTCTAAATTCATCTCTACACAAATATTTTCTTTTTTATTGTCCCTGTTCTACTGGCTACTCCTAAGAATAGTTCTGGGTCATTTAGCACTTTCTTTCCTCCAAAACAAAGGCTTGATCATCTAGGTCTCATATTTTACTTTCTGCTGCCTTTAGCAAAGATAGACCAATTTGATGGATGGTAATACTGAAATACACAACCTGCTGAGAATATCTTACATAGTTTAGAAATATAATACAGTTGTGTGAGGGTTTATCAGCATATCTAGAACACATTAGCAAGATGTTTTGCATACTTCTAACCATTACTTTGAGGTCTTAAAAAATTATTACAGTTTTTCTCTGTGGGATGCTGAGAAGAATAAATCTGTGTCATCTGTTCTTTAAAGGATACATGCTGTCATCTTAAGCAGAAAGCACAACAATTGGGGAAATTATGTTATTATCCAAGGCATATTTATTATCCGGAATTATAGATTGGCAAATTACAATTTGCCCACACATAACTTCCCAACCTCATAGTTTCTAACTGAAACCTCAACATGAGAAAACACTACATTTCTGCCTCCCTTTTTGAGGCTTCTTTTGTTTTGTTTACACTACAGAATGATTTATGTTTCCTAGAAACCATTTACCATGTCTACTCTTGTGTGTGTGGATGTCTTGAATAACTCAGAAGTTCTCATATTAAGGTTGAACTTGTTGGTCTTGGCAGTCTTTTCCAACTTTAATGTTTCTATCACACTAGTAACCTATGCTTGTCATAAAACCTGTGTTTTAAACACAATCAGGTAGTCTAGATGATCATTTAGTGCAACTTCCCTCTCAGAGCAGGTCTAGTTACAGAAGGATTACAACTGCGCCTTGTCCAGCTACATTCATAAGGATCTCTAAGGATCAAGAAATTTCAACCTCAAACAACTATATCCTCTTTCAAGATAAATGAATTTATGATACCACTGAACTTTCATATAAAGACTGGCTATAATTATAAAAGACTGTAATTTGTTTGTTTGTGTTGGGGGATTTTTTTGTTGTTTTTGTTTTCAAATGAAGACATGGTAATACATAATCAAAGAACTGTTTGCATTGTGCATTTATCCACTGTAGTTACATAGTTGTTGAAAATATTTGCCAGAGCAGATACCAAGATAATAAAACCTCTTTCAATTGCATACATTGTGATAACAGCTTTATACTGTGAAAAAGTAAAGCCATCTGTACCAGAATTAGGAAAAATACTTTCTCTTGATAACCTAAAAAGTCACAGAATTTGCTAAATTATTCAAATTCACATTAAATTCTGAGTCTTTGACAAATTTCATATATCTTGCAAACATGACTTTAATTTTTATCATTACTTCATCTCTTCTTCCCCAGCCTAGGTATCTGAATACAATTTACTGAGAGCTTCCACTAAATGGAATAGGGCAAATCATTGCAGTATTGTCTGGGATAAACCATGAATTTTCTGTAGTATTTTTACTTGAACAGCTCAGTCTCCATTTGCTGGATTTTTTTTTTCAATTTCTTTAAATATTTTACAAAAGAAAATTGTCAAATAAATGCAGTTACATCATTTCAATAATTTTCCCTTCTTTACCCGAAAGTACAATTTCTAAGGGGAACATTCCTGAGAAAAAGTTTGTAATCTTTAAATGGAAATGTGGCACCAGTGTAGACCATAACAGGGTATAATTACAGTACTTTCGCTCCCAGTAACAGACCTCAGGCTTTCCATTAACTCTACACAGACCTGGGACTAGGATTTGTGAGGCTTGCTTTGTAAGGACATATCTCGATCTGCCAGGAACTTTTGTTTTATATTAGTTAACAGTAACAGTACCACAGGCAGATGATGGTTAAATTATTAGTTTTAGTTGTTTAGATTAGTCCAATTTTGTTGTTAAACCATTATCACTGTAACTTTCACTAATAGTACTAACCAGCAGCCACTCAATGCAGAATGATCTATGACCATGGAATATAATACATGAGAGCAGTCTTTAAAATGCAGGCACAGGATGAAGCCAGAAAACCCAGGGCTTCATGCAGGTCATGGATCACCAGTTATTGGCCATCAAAGGAAAGCAACTTAAATCAATGGGTGAAAAGGTTATGGGGATGAAAAAGAGAAAAAAAAGATCATATATGAAGAAAGAGAAAGTCATACTGTTATTAGAAAATGTCTTAGTGTAGTCCTCAGTGAAGGAGGTAGAAATTCTGACCATCAATACTGTACTTCTCTTGGCAAAGAATTTTTCGTACAGAAAATTTGCTGCAAACCTTCCAACACCCAGCTTCTTAAGGACCCAGAGCAGCACAACAAAGGTAAAATAGCAGAAATAGGAATAGAAGCTCAAAAATCAGTATGTATATTCAGAGTAAAAGAAGCAACATGTTCTGAATTACAGGAAAGTGAGATATTTTGAATGCCATTATTATGGCAGACCTCACACTGAGGGCTTGCACCACACTGGAGAAGAGTATATGAGAGAAATTCTGAACACTTCAATTAGACACCCAGTTATCTTGCATGAATAACTCCCAGCATCTTTATTCACCGCAATTCAAAAAATTAAGAGAAATATATATGCTTCCATGTCATGTGTGTTGGAGCTTGTCAGTGGTGTCCCTTGGAACAGAGAAATATCTCCCAGACTCTCAGTTTAGACACATCCACATTGTCTGAGAAATCAGGACAGCATTTTCTGCCCTGAGTTCCAGCCTGGCTTAGTTTTTCATGGTAATAAGCTGAGCCAAGGGAATAACATCACAAAGCATCTAGGAAAAGTAGAATCAGGCAACCCTTAAGTTATTACAACAGTGAGCTATGTTAAAAACCTGTGAGACAGACAAAAATGATTTTTTTTTGTCACAGAAATTAAGGACACATAGTCCCAGCTGTTTATTCTCAATCTTTATGTGAATTTCCAACAGGTATCAGCTGGTATTCCATTCAGTGTCTAAAAGAAAAATTCAGTCCTAATCTTTTGTTAGAGTCTTCTGTCTAAATTTTCCTCTTTCATGTGAACAGAACAGATTCATATGGCTTTTCTGATCTTCCTGCATGTGTAGAAACACCAGTGCCAGCAATAAGAGTTCTCTGCAAGGAAGAAGAGCAGAATAGATAATAAGTGCTCTATTGTGCAGACAGGAGAGGAGAATTTAGTTTTAATGATCCCATTACTTTCTGCTAGACTGCTAAAAATTGCTGCACTGAATAAACCAATAGATGCTGCTTTTTGTCAAATAACTGGAATGTCTTTCATGAAACTTAATTTTTTTGCAGACACTTTGTAGGGCAATTAGGGCAGCTTAGCAAATTCCTTATTTCCCACTGGACACTGTAATTCACAACAAACTAATTAATATTTTATCTGAAAATGCTACATACTTTCATTGTTGTTTATTTTTAATTAAAATTAAGGCCCTGAAACAGTCAATGACAATTACAAATACATGCAAGGCATTAAATATGACAATTTGAATTTTTAATTATTAATTATCACACTGACATACTAATTATTTCTGGCAAAAACACAGGATACTTTATTTAAATACTAATATAACTGCTTTACCCATTGTAACTACTGAGAAAAATTATGTAGTGCCTGTACAGGATTTTAAACCATAGCGATAATAATAGTACAGGGGTTTTGTCTTGTGAAAGATTAAAATGTTCATCATGAGTAAATATTATATTTGAGTAGTGGAAGACAGTAATGCACTTACACTGTGACAGAAAATAATAGAAGACAAGTTTTAAAAGCTTTTCAGGAACCAATCCAACTATGTGTTTAAATATTACAAAATGCAGCATTGCATAAAATAGAACAAACAAGATGGGAATCTAAATGTATCCCTAGTGGAAACTAATTTTTACAACAAGATGTGTGCTAGAACTCTCTCAATAAGAGTTGGAAGGTGTAGCTGTCTCAAAACCATCATAAATTTACTGGAAAGCCCAAGGGTTTTTTTATTAAGACACCAAATTTAAAATCACTGCTTTTCCCCCCATTGCTTTAGCCACAAAAACTAAATTCTAGTTAACAGTTTGGACTTCAGGATCATGAAAGAAGCAAATTAAAATGTGAAACAATTCTGATTGTTCTTGGCTTTAACTTTTTTCCTCATAGAATGGAAAGAAAACACTGTTTGGGGAAAAACAAATTTAAAAGGCTTGTTCTGACACAAATAAAAAGAATGCAAGAAACTACAATTCTTTTCTGTTCCTCATGAGCATGACAGTCTTTGCATCCAATGAGAGATATATTGTATATAACAAAGACAAGAGAAAAGTTCTGCAGTTTCTTACTTGTGATTTCACAATTCTGCATGTATATTTTAATACATGTTGATGTCTGGGACATAGGTTTGGCTGCTTTTAATGGATGCCAGCATATGATCAAACTAATTTATAACCATTTCTCAGGACCCTTTACACATTTTCAAGCCAAACTGTGCATGGTACCATTACTTGGGTCTGCTAGTAACGGTGTTTTAAAACACATTTTATGACCGGTTTTATCAAAGTATATTAGAATTTTTTTGTAAATGGTCTCTCAGATTCAGCTTTATGTCCTAGCGAAGATGCCAAAGACTTTTCAAAGTTGCACCTCTTCTGTTTCGTATGCTTGTGATTATTTATTTTTTTGTCCCATGCTGTTGAAAACAGAGACAGAAATTCTGTTCACATGTACATGAACGAACCCTCAGACTTTATAATAATGGCTTAATAACTATGAAATTATTAAAATAATTATTTTTGTGATTAAAATTATTATACAGGCAGTTTCTGTATTCTTTACAGGAAAAGATTTTCTCTGTACGCTCAATAGTTTTATCAGGTTGCAAAATCTTGGACAAATTATCTTCTGGAGAATGTCAATAATGTAAAATTTATGCTCTGTGCTTTGTGCAAATTCTGCTGTTCGACCAGTCAATGGGGAGAAAATTTTATGGTGTATAAGCTTGCTGATAGTGGATTAAATACTGAAATACATGGCAGAAGATTCTAGCTTGATTTATTGGGCTTTACTATTTTCTGAGAAAATCCTTTTCCTTGGCCGAGCTCAAACAGAAAAGGATACAAAAATGAATCAAAGGTAGATTGTCTTGATAAATGTTCTTAGCACTTGTAACATTCTTCTTTGGCTGAACTGAAAAAGGAGAGGGAGGATGGTGTCAAGAATTTCTATAAAAATTTTTTTTCACAGACTTATTGTTATTCCTACCAATATCATCTGTTTGGTTCTCTAGAAAGGAAGTAAGGATGGGGTGGAGGGACATACAGCCAAAGGGAGAGAGGATGGGAGGGAGAAAGGCAGGGAGGGAAATAGGGACAGAAGGAGGGATGGAGAAAATGAAATTCAGACTGTCTGTTAGATAAAATTTTAATGTTTACTCAAATGACAGATATATAATAGTAAGGTCCAGTTTAAATATAATTTAGATTGCAAGTAAGTCTTTATTTCTGTTGAAATGTATTTTGGAGAAAAAAAAAATTCTTTCTTTTATTCTTCGAGAATTGAAATTTGTCTCAGGAACTTCAGAAAGGAAAACCACTTTCCATAAGATTTTGTGTAAGACATAGAATCAAACCGTGTTCCCAGTATAGAAAGACAAATGGACCAATATTGCAGAATAACAAGAAGAATTTTCAGACCTTGAAGATGGATAATTAATTCTAATCTTAAAAGCATTTTTCATGCAAGAGGCATTTTCCAGGAATGAAAAGGAAACTTTTGATTACAAGTTCAGAAAATGCTGAATCAATCTTTGTAGATCCAAAAAAAATATGGAAACACTAGAAGATACAAGCATGAAAGCTAGAATTAGATTTAGGCAACATGGTGCTTTTGACTGAAGTACATGCAGAAGATTCATTTTGATAGTAGGTATGTCAATAGTTTTTCTAAAGAACTTTCATTCTATGTGCCAATCTTCAGTCAGAAATAGGACATTTTCAAATAAAATCTTGAGTAAAATGTTCTTCATCTATTTTTGCCCTATATGAAGGAAGAAAATTTTTAGCCATTACTATTTAGATGAATCTCCTGAATCTCTTTTGGTGTAAAAGCTAAAATTTCATAGCTCTTGCTTTCATCACCGCAGTCAGGACTCCTGGCCTGTTCAGCAAGTATTCTCCTCTAACGCTCTGCAGAGGTCTTCAGATCATAATAATGCCTAGGATATTTCCAGTTCTTGACCTGTACATTTCTTCTTGAACATAAAAATATAAGGTCAAAAGTACTAGGTTAGATCAACATCTTACCTCTGATAGCAGCCAAATGTCAATCAAAGGGCATAGGAAAAAGAAAGCACTTCTTTCCTTCTGATAATCTTTGTCTTTCCATATGTGGTAACTTGCCTAATTAAGTGCTTTGTAACCCAAAATTGTTTTCTTCTTCAAAAGATAACATGGCATTCCTTTGAATTGTGTAATTCTTTTTGTGAAAAAGTTCCCCAGTCTAATGACTCATGTGTGTGTGCAGGGAAAAAAAACAACATTCATTTTCCCATGGTATACTTCCTTCTCATGTTCCCTGACTATTGTGTTTAAATACAAAGAACAGTTCCTGTGAATAAACAATTCTTGTCCACCTTCCTCATTCTGCTGATATGGCCATGAATTTTTTTTTTTTTTTTGTGCTAAGCCATCTTCAAAAGAGCAAGAGCATTCATCTCTTGTGTTTTGGTAATATTCAGAATATATTAAGGTTACAACCTCAAAAATATGTTCAGTGTTGAAGTCTTGTTTGAACTGATAAGCCTTACACAGGCAAACACAATTTAGAGAACTGAATGTTGTCTACAGATTCATTGCAGGATGGATTATGAAGGTAAAAAATCTTTGTGGCTCATAGACCCTCTGGCAGACAAATCCCACTAGAAATGGGAATAAAATTCTGTAACTCTTTACATCATAACATTTTTAAAGTTGCACAGGTTATTTTATATTCTATACCCATATTGTCTGATGTGCATTTCCAATGGAGAAAGAAAAAGGGAAGATATTCAATAATTCAAGTGCAATTTTTGTTGGGACATCTCTTTAAGAAAAGATTTAATCTAATTACAATGGTTAAGAATCATGTGGCAATTAAATGCCAATGACATCAATTTAGTCAGGAGAATACAAGCATATTTTACTTTGATTGTAACTAGTTTTGATTTGTGGTAAATTATTAAATAGTATATAACTGTGTGAAAGAGGGGTAATATTGTAAAATGTAGTATTTTAGGAAACAAGTTGCTAAATAACTATCTTAAAGTTTTTTTTTAATTTATAGTGTAGTACACAAGTGGGATTCAAACATTTTTGTTAAAAATTTAATATTTTCTTAAATATGTCTAAGACATACTATTTGCCTTTTTAATGTTTTACTTTTATATAACTATTTTGCTAAAAGTAAGTTGGAATGTCAAACTATAGCAGTAGAATGATTAAAAAATGTTATGCCATGTGTATGGGCTGACTTTGTCTGGATGCTCAGCATCCACCAAAGCCATTCACTCACTCCTCTCCACAAGAACAGAGGAGAGAAAATATAACAAAGGGTTCACACATTGAGATAATGACAGTGAGAGATCACTCACCAAGTACCATCATGTGCAAGGCAGACTTAAATTGGGGATATTAATTGAATTAATCACTAACAAAAATAGAACAGAATGATGAGAAGAAAAGTAATTCTTAAAAACACCTTTCCTTCACACATTCCTCCTTCCCAAACTCTACCTCCTCTCTCCCAGCAGTACAGGGAGACATGGAATGGGGGTTATGGTCACTTCATCACATGTTGTTCCTGCTGTTGCACAGGGGAAGGGTCCTCAGGAGAAGACCCCTGTTCCAGCATGGGGTCTCTTCCACAGGAGACAGTCCTCCATAAACCTGTTCAACATGAGTCCATCCCACAGCCAACAACTCTCCATGAACTGCTCCAAAGTCATCACTCTTTCAGGAGGTGCAGTCCTACAAGCCCAGCCTGTTCCAGCATGGATCCCCCACAGGGTAACAAGTCCTACCAGGAAACCTGCTCTAGCAAGGGATCCTCTCTCCACAGATCTGCAGGAACCTGCTTCAGCATGGGCTTTCCATGAGTTCACAGACTCCTTTCAGGAATCCACCTGCTCCAGTGTGGCAATTTTGGGGAGATCATACTCTCAACTGATAAGGCAGACAGTATAGGAACTAAAGGATTGTTTTCAACTTCATCTGTCCCTATGTAGTTGAAGCACTGTACCCCAGAACTCAAGGGAGAAATCTTTACTGCAGTAAAGACAGGAATTTGATGATCTATTTTTTCAAATTTCAGGAAAATAAATCCTCATTTCTTTACCATTTTTTTGCATACCTTAAGTGAGTAATCCTTATACAGATAATTTATGTGGACATAAATGGAGTAATACTTTTCTGCCCTATGAAGCAATTAGAGATAATATTAATCTCAGCTATCTTGTTACCTGTATGAAGCTAAATTGTGTATGTTCTGCTTTAAACTGTAGAATCAAAATGGATACTTGAACTGTACATTCTAAAGTTCCATTATTTGAATAAATTAGGAATTCAGATTAAATTGACCAGATGAAATGTAATAAAATAGACTATAGATATCAAGTTTGTGTGAGAAGATTTCTCATCCTAGGAGCTATGAAATTGCTATGAATGTGGATTCGGTGGGGTATTCTACATTTAACCTTACATGAGCTCAACTTTAGTGATCTAAATCCCTGCCTCAGGTTGAGCATAACACAGCCTCAACCAACACCCCAAAGCCACCATGTCGCTTTGAATATGTCAGAGATAAGATTGATACATATATCTGACCAAACTCTTCCTTTTCCTTTCCCTGTCAAAAACCTGCATCCCATACAATTACAGTAGGCTTCGTTCATGGCAGGCTGTGTTAGATGTAGTAGTTTGGGACAATCTATTTTATGCAAATAAACTGTGCCTGGAGATACTGCAGGCTGAAAGTGTCACGCTACTGGTTTCTGGCATCTCTCACTAAATGGTTCTTACAATCAAAGAAGACCCTGTTCTTTCCTGAGATCTTATTCAGCAATGAGCTGAGTACACACTACCTCACCAGTCAAACCCTGGAACTACAGAAAAAGTGTAAATTCTAAAAACTACATTTTGATTCAAATTCCCTGTTTTAAATGGGTATTCAAAGCATGCATATGCTAAGCAGCCCAAATGTTTTCTTTATAGAATACTGTTGAGGTCTTTACATTCTCTGAATATTTATTGATTCTGTGCCAGTCTTTCATTCCTCAGTAGCAGATAATTTTAATGAGATTTTTGAAACCCAAAATAATAAAATACAGTAAATTTCCTTGAAAATTCACCATAAAATGTTCCATTTTATTTTTGTCAGTATTGCAGGGAGCTTCTCATATGCTTTACTTTTTTGGCATTTAAATATTCTTGAACATAATGTGAAATTCTTCAGAAAATTATCCAGCTATAATGTTCTAAAAATGTTATGCATAGTAATGTGCTCGATTAAGAGTTCCTATTCAAATGATAAAGATTTCTGCTTTATAATTATTTTTGATAGAAATAGAAGTACCAATGTTAGGCATTTGAAGATTTAGAAATAAAAAAACATTATATTTGGTTGTAGGAGTACATGTTTCTGACATATTGTAACTGCCTGCTTAACTGCTCTTCTGATGTAGCTCTGAAGGTCCCTACCACTGCCTTCAGTAAGGATTAGTGATTTATCATTTCATTAACATTTAAAATTAAATAACAGATGTCATGTAATCTGTGAAATGAAATTTTATATAATCATCCAAAATGAGAGAAAAACACTTTTGCATTTTATTTCTATTAAAAGGTTCTGGTCTTAAATTCCAAAAAGTTCAAGAAAAAAGCTTCCCCCTCCCCTCTCCAATTTCTGTGGGAAAAGCAGAATAATTGTGTTTAATTTAAGTTTATAATAATAGATAAAGCTTTAGGGAAATGTATATGAATAAAAACATGTATCTGGGAAATATTGCTCTGTTTTTGCTTAGGAAAGATTGTGTGTAGATGGAAGAAGGAATAGGAGAAAAGTAGAGACTTCCCAATAAGACTTTAAGCAAAGAAAATTGTGAAGCTCTCATTTGTCATGCACTATCAGTGAGAAGCAGAAATAAAGCAAAGCTTGTATCTTGCATAAATGTTCAGCAAGAATGATCACTGAACAGTAGGCACTTATTAGAAGAAGAAAACTTTTTGAGGGCTCTCAGCAGAGAGTTTAAACTCTGCAGAAGAAAATAAAATTAAAATGAGGGTAGTTTCTTTTTGGTTTTTTGTTTGTTTGTTTGTTTTGGGTTTTTTGTTGTTGTTGTTTTTGTTTTTGTTTTTGTTTGGTTTTTTTAAATGAAATTGATTGGCCATTTAAGGAACCCAAGAAGGTCTATAATGCATCTGACATCATGACCATTTAAAAAGGAAATGGGGGGGGGGGGTTTAATCTGTCTTTGGGGTTTCCCCCCCTAAAATGAAATGCTCTACTATGAACAGGTATCAAATAATGAAATACAGTAAGTTGTGTTGCCTTGGGGACCTGGATAGCTGAATGACACACTGTACTTTTGTTTCATTGCTTGCAAATCTAAGTAACTTTTATTTTGTGATTTTGTGTAAATGGCAGTAAGAATTTCTTTGAAAGATGATGCAAAAATAGTACTGATAATAATGAATGAAATTCCATATCACAAAAATGTGTCTAGGGTGGCTGGGGGCTGTGAACTAACGAGTAACTACTCAGGATCAAATTTAGTATATAAAGTCTTCCTGGTTCATTTAGTGATATAGCTATTCTGTCAAACCAAACTAAAAGTGTAGCAGCTTCTTTAAAGAACTCCAATTAACTTTGTAATACAAAAAGAACATTTAGCACCATGCTGACATTTAAATGTCCGGACATGAAGCAAGGGCTGAAATCTTTAAGTTAAAAAAAAAAAGGCAAATTTAATTTGGAACATTAATCCTTGAAGACTTGACAGTCTGAGTGATTTTCTATAGACAAAGAATTCTTAAACTTTTTTAGAGAGAGATCACAGTTATGGTCTGGCTACAATTCTTCCCACTTCCCAGTTTCTCTGATTATACTTCTCAAATGTCAGTCTTTTTGCCTTTCTCTTTTCTCAGGTTGAACCATACAATTCTCCCACTGTTAGGCTGAACACTTAACAACAGTGCCCTGTATATCAGCGGTACTAATGTGCCAAATCTTGAGGGCTTTACTACATCTCGGAACCATGGACAATGATGAATGTGCCCAAGTACTTTTCTCAATGTAGAACATTCTTTACCTTTAAAAAGGTAAAAAAGCAACTTCTGTGAAAAGATTTTAATGTTTTTAAAGTCTACACATTTCTCACCTAGGCCATTCTGTCCTTCCTAATGAGTTATATAAAGTTAATATTCTGATGGCAAATGTCATAAAGGAAGACCAAACACTGTCACTAAATCAGATACTTTTTCCCCCTATACAGGTTAAAACTAAAGGCTTTTCACTGCAGAATCCCAGGAAACATCTGGGGTTTCGCAGTTTAGCTGGGAATCTCAGAGAGCTGAGCAGACTGTGACCACTGAGTGCATAAATACAAGTTCACATATACCTAAGATTAAGGGACAGGGACCTTCACTAGCCATACATTCTTTCCATTGAGCAAATCAAGATGCTGAGCACTCAGTGACAATTACCAGCTTGCTGCCTACAATTGACTGTCTCCATTAAATTTAGCACTCAAAATGACCTAGGAAGGAGAAGCATAACACAGAAGAATATGAGTTGATACTTATAATGATGTCTTTTCCTGGTGTTAAAAATTAACAGACAGACAGGGTTACGGGGAAAAAGGATTTTTACCTAGGTATTTAATAAGGGTCATTATTATGGGTGCACCACTCCGCCAAGGTGAAACGTGCTGAAATGCACTCACATAATGGATCACGCATATAATTTTATAGACCTAGAAAATTAGCATATCTAATGAAGATTCTCCAATGAGAGGCTTGAATGAATAGCCTGGTATCTCCCCACCCGAAGGAATTCCTCCTGGACTGGCCTTATTTTAGTTTACAAAATGTGTTCTAGAGAGGATTTTGACTTCTCAGGATAGCTGCGAGCCCTTAGGATGTTTGGTCTCCTGATTTAAAGGAATGTTAGAACTATGCTAAATTATCGGGTTTAAGGAATTACAAGCACTAAGGGTACATAAAAGCTGTTACAAAGATATATAAAAAGTATATAAAAGAAAAGGCAAAAAATCATCATGGCATCAATAGGACTTTCTGTATAACAATTTTGGCTCTGATACTAATGACCCTTTTGTCCATTGATCTGTATGGCAAGTGTCAGTACTGCTGTAACAGGTAAAATGGCAAGTGTAGAATTCTGACGAGACTGATTTGTTTAGATTTTACTTTACCCATTTTTGCCATTTTGTACAATTTCATGACCTATTCTCATTCCATATTTAACTTCCTAGATCCTTGCTGGACCAAGCCTCACACCTTATCACCATAGTATAACTTGGCTTTGCAATAAATTCTAACTATTATCTACAGGCATGAGCTCTCCATTTCAGCCTGGGCATATGAGCTACTAGAGAATGCAGAGTCACACAAGCCAACAGATACAGCAAGAGAGCTAGGTGGCCAAGGAGTTTCAAGGTTTAAATGTCAGCTGCCAGAGGAAACTAAGGTCTAGATCCAGCTACTGGAAAGAATGAGTGGTAGGAGCCAACTACCGGGGAGGATTGAATTTCATGTCTGTGTGTAACCATCAGTGAACTTCTACCTAAGTCAGCTGAGGAGTTCAGCACCTGGGAAAAAAACAGGTTGCAGCTGGTGTTTGGATTCAGGCACTGACACTGGATGAAGTAAAATCCACACTAATATTTTCTTCTTAAGGAAGAAAGCATCTCTTTGCCAAAGTTAAACCAGGACCTCTAGAATCATTATTATACTGAGTTATAGTTTTAGGAAAAAATTGCTTCTGGGGTTCTCCTAAGACTCAGTCTCTAGATATAGAAAACAGTATATTAGAAATGTACTTTCTTTGACCAGATAAAAGCTGCTTAAGGATTCAAAGGCCTATTACCTCAGGCTTAATAGTTCAAGTCAATAATCTCCTTTCTCCCTTTTATTCACAGTGCACAATAAACACTTCCATTTTAATTAACAGCGTTTACTGAATTGGAAACCAAGTGCATTAAAAAGAGTATCTTGTACTGTAGTTGACACTACAAGAACAATATCTAGAATCAAGATAAACCTGCACCACCCTAATGCTCATGGCCAAGTTTTAAGCTATATCTCTGCTTTGTAACTCTGACAACTGAGTCTCATTTCAATAAAATCTTGAACGCCAACTATAGGATATAGAATTAGATACATCATGATAGCTCAGTGATTTTCAAGTATTTCAGGTAGTTTGGTCTGCCTGGTAGCAATAATAATTTATCTCCTTCTGCAGAGGAAAATAATGGAATTGTAAAACTCCTTTACATATTGTATAAATCAGTGACAGTTACCTGATAACTTGTTAGCAGATAATATAGGAAATTCTACAATAAGCATTATGTCTGCTATACTAATAATATTTTCATAATTAGCTCCTGTGGATATAAAATAACTGCAAAAGAGACGATTTATTGTTCATCTGCAAAGGTAAGGAAGACTCTGTCTATGATATTGTAAAAGGACTAGTTAAGAAACCTTAATTTAATGCCATTCAACAAAATATTGGCAACAAAATATTGATTCAATCAATTCTTTATGATATTATGAAATAGTATTATGAAATAGTTAATAACTATTAACTATTTTGAAGTAATTAATAATGCACTCACTTATCAACAATATTACACTAATTACTATGCAGAAAGTCCAGATGGAGAAAAGTAACAGTAATATGCATATAGTAAATATTAATATACTACTTTTTTTTGCAAATATTGCTTAAACTATTAAAACATCACCTTAAATTTTTGGGTTTGCCAGTAATATCATGTGTACGGTATAAAAATTATTTGAATCAAATAAATGAGAACCATTTGTTAGAGTCCAAAAGGTTAAGGATGCAATTCATCTTTATCTCTTAAAGGTATACAAATGCAGCCATTTAATTCCAACTCTCCAGTCAGTAGAGAGAGTTGAACCTGTCAAAAGTATTTTACCTTTTCTTAAGTTAACTGAATAACAACCTTAGGGTAAAGCAGCACTTTAAAGACCTAATTCTTCACTGACTGTGGAGGAAGTCTAGATTCTTTTCTTTAGCCTATATGTCTAAATATTTAGATAGCTCCTTTAATAAAGATGAAGTGTGACTGAAACTTGAATTGTGGAGAATATACCTAAGAAGCTAAAGAGGCAGAGTGACAGATTGTGGCTCATCATGGATAAATGCTAGGGATCATTAAAATATATGAGCACATCAGGGTACTTATTCATACTTATTAGCTGAAGTGGTTTAATACCTTATTGGCATAGTTTTTCTTTTATTAGAGACTGTTGTGTTAGAAACATTGTACAGTTCATATCTTTTAAATCATATTACCACTCTTTTGATTACATGAAGCTAAGAGCAGTACTTCCTAAAAATATCTGCCACAAAACCAGCTAAAATATCTTAGGACTTTCTCTTTTTCTTCTATTTCTTGCATTTTTATAACTACTTTCTATAAGCTGATTAAGAAAAAATTAGAATTATAGACAGAAGTGAATATCATATATAATAGGTTTCTTCCCTATATTGAAATTCTAATGAAGAATAGCTGAAGATTCTGGTGTTTTGTTCCACAGATACTTCACATAAGTACTTGTTCCAAAACAGTGAATTAAAGCTATTCATCTATTTTTAAAAATATTTTTGTCAGTAATTCCAAATGTTCAAGTAGTCATTCAAGCAATGAACACAGTTTTAAGGAGTTTCACTTTGTTTATGAGCCTTTCCCACAAGAACAAAAGATGACAAAAGATGTCAACACAAAGTTGAGTAATATTTTTGTGATATGTGATAGCGCAGAAGAGAAAAACTTAGGATGCAGTACATTTTGGAAATTATTTTACATATATTTCTTGCATTTTATCCTTGAGTGCTTGAGTATTATATATTATTAAAGAATATATATTATAAAATACCTCCTGTGGAGGTTATTTAATATTTCCCACCAAAACATACTTCTGTAGCATTCGTGATTTCCTGCTTTATTTTATTATTTGAGCTATAGGAGTATCAGCTGTATACTTACGTATATTCATTTATATCTGTATAGGCAAAGACATATTTTAAGACATTTTCTTATGCTTTCATTGCATACCAAACAATTATTTTTTTTTTTGTAGATGGTTCTTGAGAAATTCATTAATATTTGAGCTTATTTATATTTCACTAAATGCCATATTTTTCATTTGGTACTTATGTCTTTTAGTCCTCCAGGTTCCTTGGCAAACATTGCATTCATAATCAAATATAATCTAAGAGGATAAATTACTCAATGCCCATAACAAATAAATAAAGTCACAGTGTAACAAGGCTTGACCACAGCTTACTTTTCACCATAAAGCAGTGTGTTTGCATGTGTTATATGTGACATTTAAAGCCTTTCCATGAGCTTTAGGATGGAAATAATTTAGAAATTTTAGAAATTTAGATTTAGAAATAATTTCTTCTTTTCATTTTTCATGCCTGACATGCCCAGTCAACACTCAGTATATTTTTCTGCTTCCCTCAAACTTAAAACTGCCTGAATCATTTGGAATAACACACAGTTTAAAAACAACTAACACATTCTTTATTTAAAAACTACTTTTCTGCTAGTACCCTGTATGGTAATAATCTAACCAGGGGGTTAGAATCGTAGAATGGCTAAGTAGCCATTATGGTTGTAGTTTATTGAGTATTTGTACAATGATGTCTTCCCCTGGTTCTGTAAAGTACAGTGCACATTATGTTCAGCTGTAGAGAAATTTAGGAATCTCTGTCTATGGAAGAAATGGTGTTACTCCCTTCACACTTTTATCTCTGAGACAGAAGCTGATGCTGATTACAAGCTGCTGATTTCCCTGGTGACTGCTCTAACAGTGAGAGATTCTTGTAAAGGCATTTTATGTGCCTAACTTTTAATAACTTTCCTATCAATCATGTAGACACACAGAAGACAGAAGTCCTAGCTGGGAGGCCTCTATTATCTTAATCTGTTATGTCTAGAGCTCAAGTTCTATGGTGAGCTAAAGACAGCAGAGTAGTGCACCAAATGCATCCCAGTGCTTCCCAGAGTGATTGAGAGAGTTTATTAACTGACTCAAGTAGCCCATGAAAAGTGTGCATGAACTGGTAAAGGTCAAACTGTATTTGACTTTTCTGTCCCACTCCCAGAAGGAGTTTTAAGATAAGTGTAGGTTTGTGCATCCTAGAGGGAGTCACAATGCAATATATTTCACTGGAAACAGGGCATCTCTTATAAATTTGACCTCTGTTTTTATGTCTCCCAGATCACAGTTTTATTAAAATTATTAAAAAGGTAGGGGATCTTAGACTAATCCATTTTAAAAGGTAGCAAAGGACTCATGAAAGACTGCCCAGAAAAGCTAAATGCCTTCTGATCACAGGTGCTGCCACAAGTTATATTAACAGGCCACCAAAATACTTAAGGTTGATTATTGGCATTTATCACTGGATGTCCTTCTAAATTTGTTATGGTAACTTGTCTTTGAGTTAGCATCATACATTGTACCTTATTTTTTTTTCTTTTCAATCTCTCATAGAATGTATAGCGTCTTCATTGTAAAATATTTAATTAAGGGAATAATTTCAACATAATTATTTCCATTTATCTCAATGAATCTGAGCAAGCATTTTTTGAGTACAGTGTAAAAGCAGAGATCTGCTGAATGTGGGTAGCAAACTAGTTATGACGGCTAAAGCATGGCTGCACTCAGTGCAAATTTAAATAGATACTCCTTCAATACAGGAACAATTTATCAGAATTTGCAACTTTTTATTATTACCAGTATTAATAAGGAGGTTTTCTAGATTTACTGATTTTATGGAACATAAAATATTTGGCTTTTAGTACTCTACAATGTTATCATGAAATTATATGCAAAATAAATTGCTGCTACTATTTAAAAGTTATTAATAATTACCTGACTATAAAAATCTGTGCTGAATATTGTACACAGAAACAAACAAAAGAATATGTTCCAAGTAATGAGATTGTCTGTGACTTTAATACTGTAATCGCACTCCAGTTCTATTTTTCATTTGTAGTTCTATTCACTCCTGAGTTTCTGAAAAGGTATTTCAAGTAACTGTTCACAAGTTCATTACCAATATGCTCTATTACAGCAAACTCTTGATTGACAACACATAAGAAACACTCTAGAGAAACATGAATTTTCCTACTTATAAGTGAACATTTGAGTAACAAAGCTACACAATCACTGATTAAGAAAATTATTTTATACAATATTATAATAATCTTGGAACTAAACCATGAGTACCTGTGAAATGTGCTGATGACAGGACAGGAAAACTTTGGATTGGAGTATCAGATAACCAAACTCCACAGCTGTGAGCACAGATACAATAGATATTTAGATCAATGACACAAAGTCAAAGATTTATATGATCACATATTATCTTGAATTGGAAGGGATCAGTGGGGATCATCAAACTCAATTCCCCGCTCCTTGCAGGAGTACCTAAAATAAACCCAAACTCCCAGGTATGTTTCCAGAGGGTTTTTTCCAAGCTCTCATCCCCTTATTTATACGTACAACAAGGATTACCTAATTTCAGGTGTAGCATCTGGCACTTACTCTTATTAAATTTCGTAGAGTTTGTAGCTGGAGGTCTACAGTCTAACCAGATTTCTGAAAGACCTCTACCCTTGAGGGAGTCCACAGCACCTCCTAATTTTATATTGTTGGCAAAAGTAACGTGGAATTCCTGCATACAGAATATTTACAAAAATATTAAAGAGGACTGGGCTATAACTTAAATCTTGAGGCACCCCATTGATGACGGCTGCCATCTCAATGTAAGAGCCAAATACATTAGCCAATTGCTCATCAAATGTATTATGGATTTATCTAGATGTGTGTTGGACATTTGTCTTGAAGGATACTATGAGAGGTGGTAACAAAATCTTTGTTGAAATTAAAAACAAGCAAACAAAACGAAACAAAACAAAAAAAACCGTGACTTCCCCCCCCCCCCCCTTTTCTGGCTTGCATTGGTCAGCTAGTTGGAGAATCTTATTGTAAAAGGGCATTAATTAGGTTAAGCAGAACCAAGTTAGTGGTTAACCCTTGTGAATCTGTGCTGCCTATAGCAATGATCTCTCAAGTGGTTTTCAATAACTCCTGAAATAACCTTTTCCATAATTTTACCAGGGACTGAAGTGAGTCTGACAGGACTCAGGGTCTTCCTTCTTGCTCACCATGAGCACTGAGATAAGCCATAACATGAAGGGTTAATCATAATAGGAATCACTGAGTTAAGTTAGAGCGCACAGATAGAATTAAAAGAGTTTAAAAAAACAGTTTCTGGTGGTCAGTTGTAAGGGTGATGTAAAACAAATGACAAATATGTTTTTAGGTTAGGTCAAGATACATGTGTTCAACAGAGTCTTAACTTCCACTGTACAAGCCCCATGCCTGGTTTGAAAGAGTATTGGTATTAAGCCATGTACAACAGGAAGGCATATGCAAATTAATAAGCACAGAAACCAGTAGATATTCTTGAGGGCAGCAATGTCATTATGAAAGTAATTGAAAAATTACTGCACGGACAAGGACATTGGGATCTCAACAAGGACAAAAGCAAAGCCCTGCCCTTGGGATGTAAAATCCCCTAAGCAGTGATACAAGTTGAGAAATGACAGCTGGGGAATCGACAAAAGCTGGACATCAGCCAGCAGTATGCCTAGACAGCAAAGACAGCCAGCAGAATCCTGGACTGTATTTATGTATTATATGTATTATTATTGTATTATAATAATATGATTACACAATCAGTAGATCAAGGAAAGTGATTATGCCCCTTTACTCAGCACTCCTTAGACCTCATCTAGCTCCTACATCCACTTTGGGGCTTGTAATAAAAAAAAAAATAAAAAAAAAAAGACATCAAAAAATAGGAAAATTCAGCAAAGATCTTTTGAATATTGGATTATGAATCTGAGACCAAAACTGGAAAGGTTCAGGCTGGCTATAAGGAAATAAGTGTTATTCCCTTTACGGCAGGGGACCAGGTTGTCCTGAGAAGTTGTGCAGTCGCTATCTTTGGATCTTTAGAGGTTTTGGAGATCAGGGTGGACAAAGACTTGGGCATTTTGGTCTGACCTTACAAATGACCCACTTGGAACAGGAGCCTGGACTCTGAAGTCCTCATGCCCCAGTCTGAATTATCCTTTGATTCTAATATGGACAAAAAAAACCAACCAAAAGTAATTATTATCCACACATGCAGTCCAATTTTTACCAGACTGAGTTCTCACACAGCTTATTTATTAGACAAGAATCAACAAAAAGGTAGGGGTTTTAAGGGGAAGTGTTGAATTTGGAGTGTTTGAGTTTTTTTGGTTTTTTTTTCATTTCAATCAGTTAATGAATGAGTTGGCATAACTTTTTTAAACTGAAATACTAAAACAGAGTATTATATTCTACATAGTCTATATTCTTTTGCCTTTTCAACAATCAGAGATCTGACTAAATTTTCTGCCAGTGTTTGGAAGTATTTTCTATCAGAACAACCATTAATATATTCAGGTGTGAAACCCACCCAAAAGAACCACTCAGGTATGTAAGATCTTGACCATATCTGCCCAACTCTTTCTAAATAGATTAATATCATGTGCTCTGGGAAAACAATCCAAGCACACATAATTCTTACGTGGAAAGCTTATTGAAAACTCAGAGAAAGCAAAGCCATGATTTCTTCTGGCAAAGAAACAAGAGAAAGAGAGGTGAACTCATGGGACTTATGTCCTTATAAGGCATTTAAGGCAGGAGGCCAGAAGGTGATAATGACCCAAACAGTGATCACTAATTGACCTTGGATGTAGAGAAGGTCAGACAGTTTGGCTTTGGCTCAACTCATCAAAGAGGCCAGTGGCAGCTTATGTAGAGAATCTAGCTTTGAAAGCAATAAGTGGAAAATTGAAAGCAATACAAAGAGAAGTTATTTGAAAGCAATTTTGTTTGTTGCAATTGTAGCTTGAAAGCAATAAATGGAAAATTGAAACAGAAAACAATAATCCTACAGAGGTTAAGAGAAACATATAACTGTAACACTGTACCAAAGGCTGAAGACTGAGCCCCAGGTAGAATCATCACAAATTAAGCCAGTCTGGTAGCTAGGACTTGGACACCTAGACAAGTTGGGCAAGTTAGTGTCCTAGTCCTCAGAGTCATGCTGCTAGTCACAGCTGGATTGGATGGTGTGGAGATTTTTTGATCCAGAACAGGCATGAGCATGGGTGTGTTGAACAGAACTTACTATCCATCCCCAACAGTCATCCGGATCAATAAACAAACATTTAATTTTATTTCACTGAGTGATTTGGTTGTGATGTTGGATGCTTGAAGACATGGGAATGATTATTCACAGTTCCATTTAGTGTTATCTGCTGCTCTGAAAGCAAACAAAAAAATAAACCCCCTCTAACATTGTACAGAACCATGAAAATATTAATGTATAATTAAAAATTTTTTTGCTATAGGTGAAAAGCAACAAGAGAATATCCTTAAAGTCTGTAATTTTCAGTCATTTTTTGAAAGCTCCAGTCCATATCAGTCAATTGTATGTACTGAAATTTTTAGCTTTTCAGAGAAATATTTACTAGAGTAAATAGTACAGACATTTCAGCAAGTGCTTAACATTAAGGTTATGCTATTGCCAAATATAAAAAATTTGCAAGGCATATACTTGTTGGATGTTTGTTGTTAATTGAATGCAACATGGCAACATGGTTATGACTACAGAAAACACTACTGGCTTTATATAAATAAAATAGAAAACAGTTTGAATTTAGAGATAAGGTATTGTCCACGTTGTTGGTCATAGAATGTGTGAAATTTTCTTTGCCAAAGTGAGTTTTATTTTCCCTTTCTTTAGCAGTAAAAGTACAAATCAGATACAATCTTCTATAACCTCAAATATAATATTTTCTGAATTCAAATTGATATGAACATCTCATTTTTGATTGAATAACTGCAGAAAATCATCAAACATCACAATTGCTCATAGACTTTGAATTTCTCAAAAAACGTGTTTCTATTCTTTATTAAGCTGATTCTATCTCTCCAGCAGGAGCTCTGTCATTGACTTGAATAGCTGTGAAACCAACCACATGGAGAAAAATATAGGTAACTGAAATGCTCTAAAAATGGATGATACAATTAGAAATTTAAAAAAAATAGAACTTAATCCCTATCTGTTCTGCAGAACCCCAGGAAGTTACCCACTGGTGAGTTTTTGTTCTCTGAGATTCACATTCAAATTTTTTTTTAAAAAAATCTTGGTTCACAGCTACCAAAAATTTGTCATTTTGTGGGTTGACAAGATATCATAATACCATGAACACAGAAACCAATTTCATTCTCAGCAGTTTAAATTATTTCCTTCTTTCTTCTCTTTTATATGTAAACTAACCATTTGTATGCATGGAATTAAACACTGGATTACTAACATCAAACTTAAAATGATGTGGAGAAAAACCACCATAATTTCTGAATAGGTATTATTAGCACTTTATCATGCATTCCTCTATTTTCTTTTTATAAAAACATTCTGCCAGCATTTGGTACACTTTGCAAATTGAAGCTAGGAAAATCAGGTAAAAAGTGGGCATGTTAATTCCCTCATGGTCTCTTCAGCACATTATTGAAGTTGCTTTAAAATGACAATTTAAAATTCATTGCTTTAAAATGAAATTCCACTTTTTGTGCCTCATGGGTCCTGAATTAACCATTTACCTCAAACCATGGTTTGGTTGACATCAATTGCATTCACGTTACCATGTTAGCTCATTTCAAAATAAATTTTTTAAATTAATCTCCTATTTGTGCACTCCCACTATGCTGTGATTAACAGAGCAAAGTTGACAAATATTTTTCAAATAAAACTCAAGAGGTTACATGAGTATAAATTAAAATCTTTTCAACCAGCACAGCCCACTGCCTTGCTAGAGGCAGTCCTAAGGAGTTCTTCACCTCTTCTCCAGAAGATCTCCAGATGTTGTGGGTGTTGGATGCCCAACTGTAATCTGCTTCTACTGAGCAATACTCTTTGATAACGTAAAAGTAGCTTTTCCTTTAACTGTCAGAGAACACAGTAAAAACATCAGAGCGGAATGTGTCTAATTCCCACTTTCTATACATGAATGTAGTTAAGAAAGGTTAATTCCTTAAAACAAGATATTCTAGTACTGAAGGGTGATGACAGCAGTTGATCCAGAGGGATAAATTGACTCTTTACTGAATTACAGCCCAGAAGCTGCCTTTGTATTTTAGGGATACACTTGCTCATAACTGAAGAGCAGACACACTTTCATTTTAGTAGAGTAGAAAACATTTCTGAAACCACAAACGGCAGAATTGCAGAGATAACAAGAAATACCATTCCTTATAGGAGTTCATCCAGATTTTTCCTGCCTTTTGGTAATGTGTCACCCCACACCTTTAAGTTTGTAGCTACTGGCCTTGTCACCTGCTCTGAGAGGCAAATTCATGAGCTTTTCAGTGATGGCAACAGCAGAAAGAGTCAGATGAAAACACTTACCTGCTCTTCCAGTTCTTTCTTTCTCTAGAGAATTTCTAATAAATGTCCTTTAATATTTGTGTGAGAGAGTTTGACATATACAGTAACTGCACTAGTCTAAAGAAACATTAGACCTTTTAGGCAAAACAGAAAGTAGAATAACAAATTAGGAGGACCTTGAGAATTTCAGTCTTATAAAGGAAAAGAGAAATAGAAGTTTCTTTCAAGATTTAGTAATGAATGTCTTCAATACTTAAAGTTGCAAACACAGTTTGTTTCAATTTTTTATACATACATATCTGCAGCTAGACAATAAACTTTTCACTAAAAGATTTTCCTCCAATTAGATATTATAGAAAATATTGTGTCAAAAAATGTTGTCTTTTCTCCTCTCAAGGGAAGTGGAGAGAAATCAGACACGTTTAGTTTCTGCCTTCTTCCACTACACAAATAAATATATTGGTAGAGTCTCCTGCTTTTTGGCAGTTGAGATTCATATTGTGAGTTACAGAGTTGGTTTGAAAATAAACCAGCAAAAGGGATTAATCCTGTGCAAATAGTTTGGTTGCACATATATTGGTACTCTTTTACATGTAACCACAACAAGAGTACAGAATTTGATTTCTGGAAACAAACAATTTTTCTTAAACTACTCTCTTATGTATATTTTTTGCTTTTGAAAGCAAAATTTTCTAATATCGGAAATATTAGAGTGCAGACAATAATGTTCATAAAATGCATGATGAAGATAGATTTTCTAATGTAAACCATCAGTTTACTGAAAATTCCACCAAAAAATTAAACTATACTCTAGCTCATTGAATATAGTGGTAGATATATAGCTAGATTCCAGTAAAAAGAAAAACAAACCAGACCTCTTGAATACTTTTTTGTCTGTGTTTCTTTTACTGCAGTTCTTAAAAGATGAGAATTTTCTGTCTTTTTCTCTCATATTTAAAGCGCAGAGATTTTTGAATTGGCATTGTTTTGAAGAAATTCACTGTGAGAATAGGAAAAATAATTAGATTTATTTTATAAGTAATTTCTATTATTTGCATGTGTCTCAAAAAAATTATGTCAGCGTTCCATTAAAAGCCCTATATAATCATAGGCTGGAAATGGTTAGATTGGAATTAGATTGACAAAGACCCTTAAGATCATTGAGTCCAACACAAATAAACCATTGAGACATAATAAAACATTGAGACACAAATAAAATATTGAGACACAAATAAACCATATTTCTAAGTGACACATCTACACTTAAATACTTCCTGGCATGGTGACTCAACCACTTCCCAGGGCTTTGCAAACTTTACAGTGAAGAATTTCTTTCTGATATCAAATCTAAACCTCCTCTTGTGTAACTTGAAGCCATTTCCTCTTATTCTGTTGTTTTTGACTTGGAAGAAGATACCAACCCACACCTCGCTACAACCTCCTTTCAGGTGGTTTTAGATAGTGATAGGATTCGCCCCCCCCCCC
>JAHLSL010000062.1:16097303-16270860 GCA_025920805.1 Petroica traversi | reverse complement strand
CCCCCCCCGAGCCTCCTTTTCTTGTGTTAAACAACTGCAGTTACCTCAGCAGCTCCTCATAAGACTTGTTCTCTGCTACCTTGACCAATTTCATTGCCCTTCTCTGGGCACACTCCAGGACCTCAATGTCTTTCCCAAAGTGAGGGGCCCAGAACTGAACACAGGATTCAAGCTGTGGCCTCACATGTATTGAATTCAGGAGGACAATCCCTGCCCTGGTCCTATTGGGCACTCTGTTCCTGCTGCACGAGGAACTCCATTTTGTATATGCTAAACAAGTGACCTCTATTAAGAGTTAATTATCATATTAAATTTTTTATAATTCACCAATAAAACTACTTTATATCTCAGTGAAGAAATATCAGCAGAAAGGCTCTTTGATCTGCAGATAATTATTCCCATTTATTTTGCTCTATTGCAGCTTCCTGCAGGAAAAGTCATAGGATGCGGAGAGAAAGTCATGAAATTGTCCTTAGGGGAACTGGTAAGGAAAAGAACAAACAAACAAATTCCTTTTGTAAGGGCATTATTCTGCATGTTCTTTTTCCAGGAGAGAAAGGAAAGAGATTCTCTGCATATGGAAAGCTGTACCCAGATAACAGCTTGATATTAGATTTTGGGCTTTTTCCAATTAGATATCGTTGTGGTTTTGTTTGCTTTTTTTCCCCAAGTATGTGTGAAACCTAATAACACACTTGTGATTTAAATAATAAGAAAGACTAGCCAGCTTAATAGCAAAAACATAGCAAATGTGCCAAACAGCAATACCAGGACAACTGCTCTGTTGTAGTGACCTACAAATTAGTCCCTCCTGGTTTGAATTTATAAGTCTTAAACACTTAAATACACACATATACATATATATACATATATACAGCATGCATATACATCATATATATATACACACAACTATAAGTAATAATTAGTAACATCTAATAAATGTAACTATGTTGAAGGGTTGCTTCCATTTAGAATAGAGCATCTGAAGCGATTTCTACATAATATTTATTAAGGGTAAGTAAAAACTGATGCAAACTACTGAAGAAGCAACAGTATAACAGAAATGGAATGTGAATCTCAGTTAACAGAAGCAAGGTAAAGTGAAAAATGCTTTGGTCAACCTTGATTCTCCTTCGAAGTACAGAATATAATACTTTGCCCTATGAATGGGGAGGAAAAGGCCAAGATTCCCATTTCTTTCTGCTGCAAACTGACTGAAAGCTAGGAAAGGGGGAAAGAGAAACTGATTGTTTGCCTTTTTTTCTTCAAAGTCTTTTGAAGTGTTTTTTGAAAGTGAGTACTAACTGTGCTGTTGTATCTTACCTGGAGAGTAAATTGAATGCTGACTGAATTATAATCCTAAAATGTGATGATTTTGACTGATTGTTAGTTCGAAAATCAGAGTAAAATCCTTCCTTTGTCAAAACGCAATATGGTGCTTACTTGTTTGTTTTTCCTTTTCATCTTCACATCCTCTTCAGACAGATTTGTATTTTTCACACTGTAAAGTTCTTGGTTTTGCAAAGATTTGATGGAAACAAGACGATGAAACAGTTAAACAAATGTATAGTTCCTAAAGAGGTGATCTGAGGTGCATTTCATCTAACTTAATGTGCCTCACGGAAACTAGGAATTGGATTAATATTGCTTGTTCATGCTTGAAGCACAGAAAATTGCTCAAAGGCAGATGGAGGGAAAGCAAAAAAATTCTAAAAATAAAAATCCCAGTGGAAATAAGGATTTTCACAGTCCAATTTGGTTTCTTCTAAGATTCAAGTCTCAAGACACTGAAGTGAATAACTCACATGAAGGAAATTTCAAAGTTCTGTAGTATTAAATTTTCCAGGAAAAAATCCTACAAACAAACACAGATATAGTGAATCAAGAATTATTAAATTTGTCTTCATTTGAAATTAATACAATAATTGAAAATTTTAAAAATAATAGAGACATAGAAAATGGCCATATAATACCAATTGCCTACACTCCAGTTGACTATTTTGAAAAATGTTATGATTTAACATGTCTATGAGACAACAGTGTCTATAATTTACAGAGCCATGGAACACAGTCTTGTTTGTGGCATTTTACAGTTTAAAAAGCAATACTCTGTGGACACCTGAAGTGAATAAAATTCTGTAACTCATAATTTTTTGTCTTCCAACTGGAGTCACACTACCAGTAGTGCTTATTCTCCTGTCCCTATTTGATCAGATCACAGTAACTGAGTATACTGAGTATATACTGAGTAACTATGAGTATATACTGAGTATATATTGAACGTAAATGTGCTTGCTATATATTTTGCTGAAGTTAAATACCATAAAATAGTGAGTACATACTAATAATTGTATTAGTATGTACTATACTGATAGTGCTGAAGTTAAATAGCATAAAATAGTGCATAAGTAGTATATAATAATGTATAAATAGCATAAAATTTTGTATACCAAGATTATTTATTGCTGAATTTTTAAATGCTATCCTGGCATTTTCTGGTATTTTTTATTTTGTCCTTATAGTCTAAGGAAGGAAATAATCTAATTTAACATTATGTGTCCAAAGACTGAATGTTTAAATCTGAAATGGTTACCTCAGATGGTCTTAATGCAAAAGCACTTCCAAAGGGTGACTTATCTACCTTGGTTTCCTATTTTAGAGTGAATAAAAACTATCCTATGAAAATATCTTTCACATAGTTGTTAACTAACTAAACACAAACTTCGAAGTAATACTGTATTTCTTAATATCTTAAGATTGATTAACCTATGCCTTTTGACAGTGGCAGTAAGATGTCAGCAGTTTTTGTGAAAGTTATGTAAACTGTGAAGTATCTTTTTTTAAATCCAAAATAAAACAAGTTTGTATAGTTGTTTTTGGAGCTTTGGCTTATTTTTAATTTTTTAATATTTATGATTTGTAGGTATAGAGAAAGACATACATGTATATAGTGAAAATATCATGCTTAACCTCTCACGCTGTTAAAAATCACAATCTACAGATTCTGAAATTTCATCAGATACTTTCAAGCACAGAACATACTAAGCACATCCATTTTGAGGTGCAGTAGTATAATATTTTCAGTTTAAAAAGGTAAACAATAGATGAACCAGTTACAGAGTTTCTTCCTTATTTTTAACATTTTCACTGTTCCTATGGAATAGTTACTATTGCTCTCAGGCATGAGGTAATAAAGGAATTTCTCCCATTTACTTAATCACAAAACAAAATCAAGGTATTTTGCACAGACAAAAAGATCATATAGGATGAGCATGAATCATTAATACAGAAAAATATTTAAGAAAAATGGAAAAGCATTAAAAAATTAATCTTTGAGACAATTGATAAGACGTAAGTCTTGTTACATTTTAATTGACACAAAATGAGGCAAAGGAAATCAACACAAATCATAATATTCTAAACTTTGCCTGGAGAGAATTACTTAGGAATAACCCTATTTTAATCACCATGGAGATTAATCTCGTATATTTTCTATTATTTGTCACCAACTGGGAATTATTTGGGTCAGATATAACTTATAAGAAAGACTTGGATGTTTAAATCAGAAAGACTAAAATAAATTTGCTTTTTTCAGCATCTTAAAAGTAGACCTAGGAATTAATAATTTCCAGGGCAGCTCTTCCCTTGGGAATAGTGTGATCTGTTCCCAGCAGAATTTAACATCCTTTGATTTAAGCCATACAACCCCCAGCATCTTTCTGTGACTTGTTTTCCTCTGCACTAACTATGAACAGCACGTGTGCCATCACCAAGCCCAGTTCCAAAACAAGCTGGAATGGGAAATGTTTCTCTCTTTTGTAGAATCAGGGAAAATAGGTAGCTGTCTTTGAAGACCTCAGGAGGAACAGCTAGTAAAATCTGGGTGTGTAAATTTCTTAACCATTACCATCTGTTTGACAGTCTCTACAAAGTTTTTATTCCTAACTATTTAAAAAACTGCAGGTTTGTAAAGTCAGAAAAACTTGCACTGTACATGTGGTCATTACCATGCTAGAATGAGTGTGAATAAGAAAATGCTGACTCTCACATATTTTTTTCTGGTGAGTATGAGTACAGAAGGAAGAAAAAAGGGTAATTCAAATAATATTTGATTAGGCATTTCAGAACAACTCCATCACTGATCACATTCTAAAATCAGGGTGGAAAAAAAAAATAAAAAAACCCCAATATTAAATTTTA
Organism: Petroica traversi; assembly: GCA_025920805.1. NCBI lineage: Eukaryota > Metazoa > Chordata > Aves > Passeriformes > Petroicidae > Petroica > Petroica traversi. The sequence goes on along the minus strand of JAHLSL010000062.1, from coordinate 16,266,660 downwards.
TGCACATTTTTGTAATTCCAGAATTTCCAAATTTCAGATAATTTTTGGTACAGGAGTGTGAAAATTTAAGTATATTAAACATTTTTCAATAAGATAAGCAATTATTTTTATCAATGATAAAATATTTTCTGAGGGTATCATGGACTTATTTCTTTGCTACTCTAGTGGATAAGAACTTAAAACTGACGTTCATAAGAGCCAAGAAACTTCTTAAACATTCAAGCCAATGAAGTCTAATCCTAGCTCTGTCATTGGCTGGTTTTGTTCTTTAATACTGTGCAGAGGTCTACTGAACTTGTACCCCATTTGTGAACTCTTTTTCCTCTCTGAATTCTCTCATTTCTTAGAACATATGACCTCATTCTGAAGCTTTTCACTTGATCAGTCGTTTTACATGCACTCATGTGCACTCTTTCTTCTCATTTTTAGCTCCTTTCTCATTTTTACAAAGAATATAACCACAGAGCCTTTCTTTAGTCAAGTTTGCTAATGAGTACTACAGGTACCAGCGGGCAGATTGCACGCAGGATGATGGCATCAGCCTTACGTCTTTAGGAAAATAGGATGAAAGTAGTTATTTTCATCCTCTATAGAATGTCTCTCATTAGACAGAAACTTAGATGCACATTTGCATGCACTCTGATTTGCCCTATTTTGTTTTTGTAATAATCCATGATTAAAAAAAACCCAAAAAACAACAAGAAACAAACCAAAAAAACAAAGAAAAAACCACCAAATTAAATACATAGAAACTTCAGATGGCTCTCATTTCTCTCATTTTGGGTTCTGGTATATATATTCTAATTATTTCTGTTCCTGTCCTTTAAAGTTAGCTCATATTCATATTCATATTAATATTTATATTAATATCTTAGACCTTCATGTTCTTTAGTGAGATTTCAGAAACACGGCAGATAAAAATGCAGAATCTTAAGAGATCCATCTTAATAGATTTCAGCTGAAGTTCTCTGACACCTGAATTCATTTTATTTGCCTGCCTTTTTAAGTCTTGAAATGCTACCTATGATGGCATGGATAACAGATATTTCATTTTAGGAATTGTTCCAGTTCAAAAAATACGATGGACTTTAATTTCTATAAGCAATGAATTTGCAAGCCATATCAGATCAATCAATTTTCTGAAAATTGGTGGCAAAGCCACTTATAGATTCATGTGAAAAGTGCATGTAGAAAATACTGTAAGAAAAAGCAGCACAAATATTGAGGAAAAAAAATGAACAAGATTTTTTTTCGCATTTAAATCCTTCTGATACATTAATAACACAAGACACCAGAAACTATATGGAAGGTAATTTTTCCAATTAAATTTACATATCCTTACTACTTTTCTTTCAAATTTCATGTGGGGGAAAGCAAAAATTTGCCAAGCTTTAAAATGTTTCTTTAGTTGCCCTTTTGTTTTCTTAAAGCAAGACAGGATTTTGTGGCATTGAGGGCAGCACAGCCCACAGGGACGTTTTTTCCAGAGAGAGGTTTTTAAATCTTGTTTAAGAGATGTTTTTAAAATGTAAGCAAAGAGAAGACAAACACTTACTGTTTTCTAAGCCTACATCTACTGGTCTTTCAACATATAGTACAGTAAAAAACTGTGCAGTTTTCTTACTTTAGTGAAGAGGGTACTGAACTTTGCTTATTTTAGTTTAAATGGTCAGCTTAATATTTGCTTTTCTTCAATTTGGAAGCACAACAAGAGAGTTGGAAAGAAACCCTTTCATTTCCACAGCAGGGAAGCACCCTTTATTTTTTGAGGCATGCTGTGTAAGTTCAGGTGAGGGATGGGTACTACTTTTAGAACATTGCATTCTGTAGTGAATGTGCTGGATCAAATAAAAAGTGGAGGACCTTAATAATTATCATGGTCCAAATGGGAACTGGGGCTTAAATCTGTCTCTTCTAAATGTAAGACATTAGACCCTTTGCTTTGGCAAAGCTCCATAGCCTGTTTTATCTCTAAGATCTTGTTCACAAAATGCAGCTGATTTCACAATCAAAGATTTAATTAAGTTAGCCAAGCTGTCATTGATATGTGACTATGCTTAAAATGAATAAAACATGAAAGCAGAAGAGAAGTAATCTGCATGAGCTTTAAAGTGTTTGCTTTTTCAGGTGTACTTCTATTTTTATTTGATAAATATATGGCTACGTATGTTTATGAACCTTCTTGAGTCATGTTTTTAAAAAGATCTGCACATTTTATATTCAAAAATCAGTGAAATTTGTACAATTCTGAATGTACCTGAATTATGCTGAATGGATGATACTATGCTTCCACTCTGCAGATGTACCCAGCACCAGTGCTTCTAACAGTCGGATATTCGCAGATGAGATCTCATAGCAAAATACATGGGTAACTTCCTGAACTATAAACTCCTCCAGCAGTATAAATCTATCATTGCATAACGTTTTCCTAAAATGTCCACGAGGCTACTTCATTTGTGTTGTCAATATCTTAAATCAGTGATCTTGGCTGAAGTCATGCTCCCCACGACTCCTTTTTTAATTGTTTTTTTCTTCTCAAGTTATGTAAGAAATAAAAATTTCTTCTTCTCCAGGCACCCTATACATATATATGTCTTTGGCTTCTGTGCTGTCTGCATGACACCTACTCCACCTACTTTTAAAATATTTTTTTTTAAACACGCAATAAACAAATAAACAAACACCGCAGTATATTTTAACTTGTAATAATTTATTATAGCATGGTACATTTTTTTGATTTCTCTCAGAAGTCTTGGAAAATATTAGTTTGAATTGCAATTACTACCATAAGAAACACAACAGAACAGTACACAGATAATTGAAACTGAAGTTATTAGGCATCATTATCAGTAACTCTTTCTGTCTCTTTAGTATTTGTTCTACATATATGAATAAATTTCACCCTCATTCTAGCATATAACAATATCTCTCTTCACTATATATTGATTGCTAAGGTTCTGTAACACCTAATTATATGAACTACAAAAAGAACATTAAAAAAAATCAACTGTGTGCTCGTTTTTTGTTTTTTTTTTTTAATTTTGAGAAAGTGTTCATTAATGAATTAAGACTGTAAAATACAAGTTAAACTGCTTACTTAAGGTAAGTATGGGCACAGTATCACATTCTCTCCTGATTGCCTCTGAGGAAAGTTGCACACTGCTTTTTATTGTTATTTTATTTTGTTCCTGGAATCTCTTCTGGCAGTTTCATTCTGAAAACAGAAGTCCTCTCTTTATTAATTTATTCTTCCACTCCTGGACTATTCAGAATAAAAAATCGTGCAAAATAACATAATGAGTGGCAATTAATAAGGAATTGTCTTCTGGGAGGAAACATTTACATGCACATTGTTTTGTTTGCAGTTTTCCTATTTCCATGAGGAAATTATAACAGCTAAATCACAGCACATAAGGATAAATTAATCTGTGAAGTATGTTCAGAGCATTGCTTTTCACATCCTTTCAAATGATGTGAAAAGTGGAACAAGTGGCTATTCGAAGGCAACATAGAAACAGTTTTGCATAAATGGTATGTGTTCCTTACAATGATTGTGTCACACAGTCCTGTCATGACAAGATGTCATTCAATCTCCATGTTTATGAAACATTCCTTAGAGAAGGAAACAAGATGGTTGGCTTTTGCAGGGCTTCACTTTTTGATGATTGATTTATCTTCTTTTTAAAAAAAGTTATGTAGAAAGTTTGAAGGTGGAGGTTGTTGTTGGCTTTGAGTGTCTCAGAGATGCAGAAAAATGAAAAGTGCTGAAAATGTTTTGCATTTACCTAGTTAATTTTTTTTGGAATGGCATAGAGGCAATATATTTATCTTTTGAAGTACTTATCTTTTATAACAGTGCTTATACATCAATTGACACCATTTTCAGTCGGTTTGGGATTGTGTTTTACTCCCCCCATAATGTAATAACTTCTTATGCAGATATGAAACATTTAGACATTGTCATTTAACATGAAAAGGAGAGTTTTATAAAAAAATGGTTCTCAGGAGTGTTCAAAATTTTTATTTCAGCAAGCCTGCTTATTCCACAGAGTATGAAAATCATGCATCCTCTTAGTATTACTTCTTGTTTTAGGAGTACATACAGTAAACATCTATGTTTTGAGTTGAACCTCTCAGTTCCTATTTTCTTACAGAGAAGAGAAATAGAGAGGTTTTTTCTCAGTCATGATATTCATCAAGTGAAATGGAGGCAAATAATGTAATACCAAAGGAAAAGAATACTACTGCTGCATTTTTTTGTGTTCTCGGGAATTTGCAGCAGTAAATTTTGCCCATCATCAAAAGCTTTTAATAACATGTTAAAATGAAGCCAGAGAAAGGAGGGTGTAATATATGCTGAGCAAACAATTACTGATTGTTGGAACATTCTGCACAAAACTGAAGTTTGTTGACAAATTCTAACCTCACCTAACCAGAGACTCCAGAATGGACTCCAAGACTCCATTTCTTCTCAAAGTTTTTACTTTATGTGAACACTAGCTTCAGTAAAAACTTGATGGTTAGCTCTGGGAGCAAAGGCTAGAGCTCAGGACCATTTTACTTTTAGCCTTAAGGCTAAATGGTAAAAACATGGAGCCACTGTCTTTCTGCTTTTCTTTAAATAACCTATTTTCATTCTTCCTGTACTTAGTATATCATTATTACCTGGTTTCGGTCACCATCACCATTAGGACTTGTGAATGTTGTTCACGAGCAACTAAATTCTTCTCAACAGTTGTGCAGGGAATGAAACTTGGCTGGTACTGAAAATTCTAGTCAGATGGAAGTTGACCATAGTCAACAAAATAAGTATTATGACTTAAGAAACATTACTTATGATGCTTCCCTTTCACACCTGAAAAATAAAGAGAATGGTGTCTTTTACTGGTGCTGGTAAGAAAAAATATATTAAAAAATGTAATAGGCTGAATGAGAGGTTTTGTCTCCTATCTAGTGAGGTTTGGAGGCTTTGGCAAGGGATTTTTGTTGATTGTTTATCAACAAACCATCTGGTGTGGTTATCCAGATTCTGATTAGTGTATACAAAGACAGACTTCTAGAATTTTAAACTGCTTACTTTTAATTGTGTATGCTGTGAGCTCAAATGAACACTGAGTCTTGAATAAACACTTAAATGAAAAATAATGTTTCATTGTCTTCGTATTTTTCAGTAGACTCTCAGAATGGGTTATCAAGGTGCCTTTTTTCAACTGAAGGCACAAATTTTGCTTTTTCTATGAATCAGTTGCAAAATATGTGTAGTTCTTAGCCTCAGAAAATCTAGAGAGAAGTTTGAGATTCTATGATCTATTTTCAAGGTTTCAGTTTCAATTAAGCCATTTGAAGAGCTAGTTCCTTACTGTTTCATCTCAGCAGCACACCTTGGATCACACCCCCTCATTTTAAGTGTTCATGTGACTGCCTGTATAGGCTCATTATGAACTAGCCTATTAATTACAGTATTTTTCCCAATTTGACTGTTGCCTTAGGCAGTACAAAAAGATGTTGGATTTCGCTCATAAGCAGCTTTTCAGTATTTGTGTCCTTTGTTTATCCCATATTGTTCTACCTCTCTTCTGAACAACCAAATACTCATGTTCTGACAGAACTTATGTGTGGTGCTCATCTTCATATCTATACTATTTGAAAGTTTAAGACTATCGGTAATTTCAGCTGCATAACAGATCCTGCAAGGAAAAAAAACATTCTGAGTAGTTTTTTAGAGATGCTGAAAAATTGAAATTAGTAGTTTCCACAAGAATATAATGACAAATAGTCATACTAATTTTGTTTCATGAAGGATCTTGTCTTTGGATTTCTCCAGAAACCATAAACAGTTGAATGCTCTGTGGAAAATTATATTTCCACCTCCTCAGTTACACCAAGAAACCAGTGTCCCTACAACTCTTTAGGTCACATACAAATGAGAAGCTGTGGACATTGCAGGCAGGACTCCAGTGATCCTATGTGGTGGCCTATCAAGTTACCTTCAATATCCTTTGGGACAAATGAGTGCAAAACATTTCTTTTTCAAAAGACTTCCCTGGGAACTATGTATAGTCTTTAATGTAAAATGAATGTTGGAATCAGGTTACTATAAAAATGGGGATGTAAAATTATTTAATTATGTATTCCATATTTTGAATATAAGCAGACTCTACAAATGCACTCTTCTGGCACATAAAGATGTATAAAGAGTGTAGTCTTTCAGTTGCACAGCATTTAGGAAGAATTTGAAACCAAAGAATATAAAAATCATATCAAACTATATCTATATCTGTATCTATCTGTAAGTTTAACTCCACACCAACAATGGCAGCATTTCTGGAAGAACAAACAAACTTACGTGGTGATAGAAAGTCTTCATTATCTTATTGGAATGACCAGATGGTGTGCAGAGGGACACTAACCAGCATTTTTCCTAACCAAAATGGAGGTAATACAGATTTTTCTGGGGAAAAAAAGTCCTCAAAATGTTCTCAGAAACTTTTTACTTTCTCTGAAGGCATAATGTCCTTCTTTCAAAGTCAATTTGCAAGCAGTCAGGACAGATGTATGACTCACTTGCCAAATTTCACTTTTAAAAAATCAAAACCACTTAGTGCTAAGCAGTAAAAGTGTTAAAAATCAGCATATTTCTTACAGATTTAAAATAGAACTAACTTACTCAAGCAATTTCAGGAAAGAAAAATGCCTAATGGAATTCCTGCAAGGACATTGACTGAAAAAAGAAGTAGATATTGATACACTGGTCTTGCTTTATTGGAGCTTTGTTCACACATTCCTATTTTAAATCTTTATCTGTTAAAGTCTAGAATTGTTTTGGCATACTATCTTTAACACTGACTAGAATAATATTTTATTAATTTAACAGAATAAAAACGTATAAAAATACAGGAAAAAGGTTAAGTGTCATGATCTTCAGGAACATACTATTTAATTATTTCAAGAGGAAAACCACAGAACCTGAAAGTATCTTGTAACAGTTACATATACAGTTTTATCTTCTGACTAGGCACTAAATCTTGATTAGTGAGCATAAATACCTGGTGAATGATAAATGATAGCTAAAATATATTTTGCTGTCCCTTGGGTCCAAAATCTTGAACTGTGTATCCATTCCTTGGATATATATAATAGAGCTGTATTTAATGAACCAGAATCCGTCTTCATTATTAGTTACCTTGAACGGGAAGATTGTTATATTACATTCCCATAAAAATCCTTACAAAAGGAAAAAGTAAGTAATGCCACTTCCCTAATGTTATTCTACTCAGGTAAGATTTTTAGTTGATAATGTGGTTTATGTTCACCTATTCAACTCCTTCCAGAAAGACTGCTTAAAAACACTGATTAGAGAATAGCAGCAGAGAATAGGGTAGAGATCTGGAGTATTAGTGGTAAAATTTCTAAAAAGGGAGGGAACTAGGATGAAAATTATACTAGATTTATGTTTTTTAATTTGTTCAAAACTGCAGAGGTAAAATGAAGGGTTGTTGAATGTGTACCGCATATGTACTGAGAGCTCCTATTACACATGTAAGGAGGCCACTAATGCCTTATATTTTATGACAACCACGAACAAAACGTAAAAAAAATGCAAAAAAATAATCGTGTGAGTAAGAATACAATATGCAAGGGCCTATAACTTGCATAAGAAATCATGTTCCTGTTTCAATATTGTTTGTTTTGAATGACATTACCTTCATACTTTCAGGATAAGACTATTGTCCAGTACTGATGACTTACTACTTACTCAACAATATGTCTATTCCACCAAATTTACCATGCAAACTACCCTCACAGTAGGAATTTGTTTCTCTCATAATACAGATTCCTTTCAAAACTTTTTTGAAAATCTTCACAGGTCCACTGACTTCCTTCTGACATTACTTTTTGGTAATGCTTTAAAGGAAGTATAAGCAACTTCTTCCATTCACACTTTGAGTTCACTGAAGATCTCAAACACTGCAGGGTACCTCAGATGTCACTGGGCCTTTATTATACTGGATGCTCCCTTTGTTTTTCACTTTGGAAAACAGTTAGATAAGGTATTCCAAATTTTGTTAGAATAAAAGGAATCTAAAAATAATTAATAATTGAAGATCTTGATATGAACATTTGTGAACTAATATAGGGATTTTATCCGAGATGATTAGATAGGGAGTGAAAAGTTGAAGTACAATAAAAGATATTAGAATAAAAGTGGTGTGAGACATTATGAATTGTTATTATTAAAGAAATACATGAAAATATATTAAAAATATGCCACATTCACACATAAAAGCATGCTTCTTTTTTAAACATTGAAGGATTCTGCTGGGGACCTTCAATTTGGCTATTAAGCACATGAATCACCTTAGCAATATCAATTTTCAATTCAATGTATGGCTTGACTGAGGCAGAGATAAAAAGACTTTTTTTTTCTGACTTATCTATTTAATTCTGAAAAAAATCTGAATTTTAACTTTAAAGACAATGTATTCCATATCTGTGACATTTTCCTCTCACCTCTTCCCCTCCCTCTACCTGTAACTAAACCAGATTCTTAAAGTGTGTATGAATTTGTCTTCCTGTATAAAATGTTGCTGAGCAGAATAAAAGAATTTCATGTAAATTGTAAGATATAGTTTAATGCCAATATAAACACAGGAAACCTATTCACAATTTGCATGTTTATGTATTTCCATTCTGATTTCCTATGAAAAAAAGAAAATAAAGACAATGATCAATGATATAGACAATGCAGATTCTAAAAAAGAGATAAATCTGCCTTCTTTACCACAAAAAAAACCCCAGAAAAATAACTATTATTTCAATTTTAAGCACACAGTATAATCCCTCTGTACAAAATGAGCCTACAATTAATTTATTAAATCCAGCTATTTTTATGTTCCCATTTTTCTTTTAATGAAAAAAAACCTTCAAACTGCCCATAATTTTGGGGGTTCTTAAGATGATAAAATATAACTAAGAGGAGATATAAAAACCATGAGATCACCTTAAAATTTCTTATCCAGGCTAATACAAACTACCTGCTCCAGGATCCAGGTAGAAAGAATTAATTTTTTTTACTTTTTGTAAATTCAAACAGCCCATTTCACAGTTTATCACCACCACCACCACTACTACTACAGTACACTACTACATACAAATTATGCATTACTATAAAGTTCACTGCAAGCTAAAGCAGCCTACAGCAGCTTCATGTTCCAACACAAAAATTGTCTGTATCAGTGGTGTTTCCATGTTCCCCTTTACTTTCTTCCATATTCTTTGTAATGATTACTTTTGTACATAAAAAAAATGTGCACATTGTCTCGGAAAGGAAAGATAATGTGATAGAGCAACAATTACAAGTATGATCTGCTTTGGTCACTCCTCTTGGTTACAGGCAATCTTAATTTAAGCTGCTTTTTATTAGAAAATTTCCCTAGAAAAAGCTTAGAGAATGCTGATTTAGCTAGCTATTATTTTGGGGTTTGCCTGCTTAGTTATTTGTTTATTTATTTATTTATTTACTGTGGTTAGATCTTGGTCATTGTTGGACAATTGTTGTTGTACTCAAATTAAGTTTCCTGTGTTCCTTTTACATGAGGAGAGAAATGTTTGCTTTAAGATAATCTAGACCCAATGTAAAATTATGTAAAAACTGCCTGAAGACGGCATATCCAATGAAGTAATGAAATTGTGTATAAATCAGGGAAAACAATAAATGAAAACAGAGACAATTGATAACAGAGAAATACCCATCAAACCATATTCTTCACTGGAAAATTATTCTGCCATTTGAAACTTGCAGCACTGTGCATAACACTTTTAAAACTACTTGCACTTGGACTTGGAATCAACCTCAAAATTTTCCAAGAACTGAAAATGGTCTTGCGACAGCTGATACACATTGAGAAAATTTTTGACAGTGCTGATACTCCTTATCAAGTATATAGAGAGACCAGTATACTCACAGGCATGATGATGATATCCAAATTATAAAGGAATTTCAGGGAAGAAGACTTGTAAGTTGTGATATCCAGAAACTATAGGTAATATATACAACTTTTCTGCCTTCACTGAAGACTCTTTGGTAAGTTCTTTACAGATAAATTCCCACCATTATTAATCTCTAATATTTCCACAAATATCATTTTCTCAATAGAGAATACTAATATAAAGTTATAATATTGTAGAAAAAGACATTACTACAAGAAGGAAAAAAAAAAAGGTGAAAAAACTATAAAAGAGCTTAGAAAATTGATTATTGATAATGTCGCTTCTCAGTAATTTATTTGAACAACACCTAGCAGGACTTGAAATAATCCCAAGACCTAAATAGCCAGTAGTTTAACAACTGCTTCAAAGTAACTAACTGTATGAAGGGCCTTTTCTTTTTTTTTTTTTTTTTTAAAGAAACAGCATGATTTAATATCTAGTAACTTTGCTTCAGTATATTATTATATAGAGTGCTGGTTTCTTCAAACTGAAAACTGTTGGATCATCTAACTTTCATATATATTTGAGAATCATCCTTTCATAATGCAGTATTTTTTTCTCTTCATTTCAGTAACTTTAATTCATTTTAAAGTACTCAGATTTTCTAGAATCTCATGCTCTCTTTTTCTCAGAATCCAGCTCAAATGGAAGGACAAATACAGTAAACACAAAATGTGCAAATTTCACCTACCTTTAATTTATTTATACTCTTACTGTCTTCTGGTTAAGCAACTATATAAGACACCAGGTGATATTCAGTGAACCTTAGAATGTAACTATTTTGTCAAGATTAACTCCACTGTGCATTTTCTTTTTAAAGCTGACATATTTGACTTCTATTGAAAAGTGACTTCTGTCAGAGACGCAGGGGGAGGTATATTAGGAATGGCATCCAGAAAGCTCCATCTTTTATAAAATTTTCCACTTCTATTGTAATAGATTATACTTCTAAAAGCACATCTGAAATAAGCCCAAATATCTTTCTGACAAAAGCAAGGCAAAAAAAGAAGACTTAAACTGGTACAACATGTGTTTCCACCAAGATACTGCGCTTGAAGATTTGAAATGTGACAGAAGTCTGCCATTGGTATAAAGCCTCTAGAAAAATAGAAAAACTATCAAAAAGAAATTACCAAAGTGCATAAGTTCTGTGCATGTGTGTTATTTTACCAGGTCAGTAATTTTGTCCCTTGGTAATAATAGTGAAACTATCATTTTCAGAATATCTAAGGAAAGAACTCCCTTAATATAAAAAAAGACTGTAGTATATTTAAATAACTTTTCTTCTCTTGTCTCTTTTTAAACAAAGGACCAATTTACAAGACAATTAGCAACATATAAGGAAATAAAAACATTTATTTATATCACTGTTTAAATACTACTTTTCCAATAATGGATGTAAACCATGTGTACTTGCTCTATATTTCTGATTGAAGGTGTTAAATGATTACAAATTTATCAAAACTTTCAAGTAAGACTTTTCACTCTGATTTGCATAAACAAATATGGAGTAGTTTTAGGGTCTATTTAGTCCATTGAACTTGGCTTCTCTAAGAGCTTGGGAGGAGAGACTATACTTCTTTTACTATTGCTTACAAATTTTAAGGCCCACATGGTATTTTCCTTAGCTCTAAATAGCACCTTTTTTTTGCACACAGCCTTCATCTAAAAAAAAAAATTTAAAAAACAAAGTAGTAAGTACAGTGTCAAAGTAATTAAAAAAGTGAACAGAAGTTAAATTCTATTCCATAATCAGATTTATTCTTTGTAGCAGCCTCAGTTCCATATTCTTAAGATAACATTCAAGATGCCTGACAGAAACATTTTTACATAATTGCCTGTGCTAATGGCAAAAAATTCTGCTCATTAGGAAGTAAATTACACACTGGAATGATGTTTCCCTTATCTGTATAGTTTGATATATTTTACCTTAATGATTAATAAAAGTGAAAAAAGTCATACTATATTTTGCTTCATGCCATCAAATTGGAAAATGTGTCAGTAATCACACTTACTGAAAGAGAATAGGCCAGATTTTGTAAACAAGGCTAGTTTGGGTCCATTCAAATTATTTTTGGAAACTTAACTGTACATTGTAGCTTTCCTTCAGCTATTAATAAAGTCAAAGGAGGCAACATACACTATTATAAGATGATTTTGGGAGTGCTTATCTCTTTCCATTGAGCACAGTGTGAATATTGATCAATCATTGCCTAACTGAAAAATCATTTAAATTCCTGAATTCATGTGAAGGAAGTCTGGAGATTTATATCCGTAACTTAATTCTACTTTAATTTTTCTGTGTTTTTTAAAGACATTTTCTGTTTCAATGCTGAAAGGTACAATGGGTGACAAGGTAAATTACACCCAGCTTTTAAAAATTCTTTGCTCCAAAGGCTCTCTGGGATTACTTTTCCCCATTTCTATTTACCTGCATAAAGCAGATTATTAGTGGAAGTAAGGTTTTTTTTTAAAAAAAGAACTATGTAAATGATGCAAATGCAATGTATACGAAACAAGTATGATTATTTCAGATTATTTTCCTGAAATTAATGAGAAATTCTGTATACATTTAGTGTACAGAGGAAGAGAAATGCACTTTATGTACCACTCTTTAATTTATGAGACAGAAATTGCAGCATAAGAAATGAGCAAAAATTTGCTATTTTTTTCTTGAGCTTGCCATCCTCAATTTCAATCACTGCCCCTTGTTCTAGTGCTAAAGATAAAATGAAATAGTTGTTTCTAATTTTCCCTCTCTCCAATGTGAATAATTTTATATATTTCTATATGTTCTTAATCTAGAGATGATTTCCATGTTTATCAGCTTAGTTGATTGCTGTCATGAGGCTGAAGATGCTGGTTTGTAAAATGAATCATTATGTGATCCTGACAAATTTTTTTGCTTTTCTTTCCATTTCTCAGCAGTACTGAGGTAGCTTTTTTAGTAGTTGTAAGATATCCCCCAAGATATTAATCAACTTTTCTGTCTTCCTCAGTTCCTCCAGAACAGGCCTCATGATCTACCTAAGCATATCCATTCTGGATGGCATCCTCTGTGTTTCTTTTATAAATAATTACAACATCCTTAACTTCCTTATACTGAAACTGCCTTATATTTGTTAGTTGAAAATTGTGTCATGCATTATAGCTTTCAATCCTATGCATTTTCATTTCCTTTTCCCCATAAAGTAGAATACAGATAACATCGAATTGAATCTATTAAAGCTTAGTATACATAATAATTAAGCTAATGTTTATTTCACATTTAGCGCCATATAGTCAACAACATCAACCATCTACTCCGCTTGGACTTTCATTAAATGTGTTTCAGGACATCATTATGGGTCTTTCAATAATAACTGCTCACAGCTATATTCCATCTGGAAATAAGAGACAGCAGCAACGCTTCAATGTTATAACAGCTCCAAATGATGTGATGAGACGTTAATTTTATGGTTACACAGCAGTGAAGCAAGTTCCCATGGGACTGCTGTCTCAAACAGAGGCATTATTTCAACAAGCATTCCAAGTGTAAACTTCTCTAACTCTTTTCTAAAATGTCCTTCTGGTAAAGACCCCATAGTATTCATCTAGAGTAGCGAATTCAGGATTTGTGACCATTTGTGTATATCATTATGCTCTGCTACCTAATAACTAGCTGAATTTAGGGAGAAACTTTGTTCTGATCTCTTCTAGTACTAATTTTTTTCCAGACACTGTTAGGAGACATGGAAAAATATACTTGAATATAAGATATACATTCTTTTCCTTGCACTGCTGAATTCTTGTTTCAGATAAGAAAAAAAAAAAAAGAAAAGAAAGAAAAAAGAAAGGAAAAAAAGAAAAGAAAAAGAAAAAAAAAAAAAGCCTAATATGGATTAAATTAGACCAGAACATAAAATGCGTCTACTTAATAAAAAAATCTGAGTGGGAATTCTTGTTATTTAAGACTTCAGAAATTCATTATATTAGCCATTGTGAAGTCAGATAGTCAAAAGCCTCAGGAGATCCATCTACAGGACCCCATTATCACTGAGAAGTCTGTACTAGATAGATTTAAGCAATAGTATTTTATACACTACTATTAGCAGCACTCATACATCTTGTCTTGCCAGTAAAAGTATTAAAACAGAAGTTGAACTGTGTCACCTTTTCTGGCTACTTTTGAGTGGTAGAGTCATAATACTAAGTGGTGAGAATTCCCTCCATATGTTTTAGGAAAGAAAAAAGAAAATCCTATACCAAGATACCTGGTATAAGGGGAAATGAGAGCAAATAACTTATTCCCTCTAGTCCCCATAGCCACATTGGTGACATGAAAACGTTGCTCTCTTTAAAGACCTTAAAAGCTTTTCAGTCTACAGATGCTATTTATGATGGTTGTATATACATCTGATGAACCGTGTGAGAGTCTCCATATGCCATCTAGATAGAGGAAATCATCTAAATTTCCTGAAATACCAAAATCTCCAGAAACTTTAAAATTTCCTAGGAGATACAGCAGCTATAATGGTATTTCAACTCAAAAATTGATTCAATTGAAACAAGCATATGTAATTCTGTAACGAGACTACATATATATATATATATATATATATAAATATATGATATACTTTTTTCTCTTTTTAATTTACTTTAAAATAGACATATGAACTACATATTTGTTTTGCACCTAAAACAGTGAATTCCACAAATTCATAATTTTTAATATTGTGAACCATGTGAATGTTTTGAATGTTTCTTCATACTTACATAAAATTGTAATTTTCATTAGTTTATTTTCATAACTGTCTGCAGTCTCCCAGCCTGTGACTCCTGAAAAGGCAGCAACACTAAAATAGAATGCAAAAGTAACATTCAAGATATCTTTTAGAATATTTGGAGACATTTAATTTACTCTGTTAGATTTAATCAATAACAAAACATTTTTAAAACATCACTCAAAGATTTTGAGAATAAATGTATTACTAAAAATCAAGGCATTACCATTAGCTGATTGAGGCAAAAAGATATATTTAGAACATTTAAAATTTCCACATAAAATTTCCAAAAAAAAAGGAAAATACACTAACTAAACAAGTCATAACATATCCTGCAGATGAAGCAATGCAAATTCCCTATGCCATAAGGAGATCTATGTTTGGCCTGTTAAAATGGTGAGAATTCACAGAGAATACCTGCCAACCATTAATTTCTTGAAAAGTATGAACTCAAATTCCCTTTCCTTGGTGTATGTTTTTAAAAGCAACCCACTGATTAGAGGCTTGTCAGAGGATGAAAATAGAAACCAGCTCAATACTCTTCATTGCCTTACAAAATTTATTTGCTGAAGTGTGTCCTAAATATACAATGCATTGTAAACAAACATTAAAGTAATAATAATGGCATGGCATAGTCTAATCTTCTTAAATTCATTACACTAAAGAGAAATTTTCCAAGATTCCTTGAGGAGAAGGAGGTAATGAGGTTTTCCAGAGCTTTTTCAATTGAGCAAGAATATTTATATCCCATTTCCTGATCCTATATGTAAGTACACCTACACTCACAAACACAAACACAAATTTATCCAAGTGTTAACCTACACAAGCACTGACCATTTAACTGGTCACCTGAAAGTGAAATGGTGTCTCATTTGGCCAAATAATTTTAAGCTGAAAATGCCAACATTTGTGTTAAGACAAGCTTCACCTCAGTTCACATATGATTCTTCAAAAGTAACAGTACTTTGTAAGTACAGACTGAAAGGCATGGGGCTAAAAGTGAGCAGACTAAAGGGAATTATTGGAAGAGAACTGGAAGCCTAAGTAAAGCTTTTAGCAAAGGAATTTCTTGCTAGAGAGGAACTTTCTTATAAACCTCTGTGGACAACATCTGTGCAACTTTTGGAGCTAGCAAAAGAAAGATTTTCTTGTTCATTTACTTGTCCTGAAAATAACAAAGGGAAATATGGATGAAAAAAAATTACAGTTCATTGTGTTCATGTAAAGTAATTTATTTATTTATATGCATATTTTTTTGTATATGTTGACATATGTTTGGATTTATGTGCCTTAAAACTCTGTACCCTAAATTCTGAAAAAAAAAAATATGAAAAATAATTAGATTTTCCTTTTTCAGTTATGTATAGCAGATATATTTATTTTAAGAGCTATGATCTTTTATACGTCAAATATGAAGTTATATTTTATCTAATGTATCATTGATATATTTTGTTATATATTTTATATTCCATTTGATAGTGCCCACATCTTAAAAACAATTATTTCGAGCAATTTTTTATTGGGAAGCTGCCTTTTAGTTATTGGCTAAATTAAACCAACTATAAGACTATTTGCAATTATGCTACAAGAACTATTATGAATATTAACCTACTATAAAGAGCATTTTTACATGAAAAAAAAATCCAGTCTTTTTTGGATGAGATAAATCATATTTTTCTCAGCAGGAGCAAAATTACTATAGTGGTATATCCTTTTTCTTTATTTAATTTGAAAATTCATATTTCAAGGACACAGCAGAAGTCTACTTTATTCAAACACAAGACTGAGATTTTAAAATCCTAACAGTCAAGAAATGTGTAAATTGTTTTCTCATTGGAACTTTTTAATTCAATTTAAAACCTAATGTTTTCAAGGACCTTACTACATTTTCATGTCAAGAATATTACCAAGGCAAAGGTCAAATTTATCAGCTTTCTGTGTAGATTTTTGCTGACACCTTATTCCTCAGAAACTGCACCTTTCACCATAAACAAGTTGACAAGTTTCATATTGTCTCTTGTAAACCAAGGTTATGAGATATTTTAGTACAATCTGAGGACCATAACGATTAATGCAGAAGCAGACTCCATTTCATACCTGAGAGTAAACTTCTCCTACAAGGTCGTTCTGTTTCATTGTTGACAATTCTGGTAAATGTTACAGTTAAAATCTGACCATATTTATATGTTTTACTTCCTTCATTTGGTAATATTTTTCTACATAATCAAATAGTTATATATAGCACACAATAGTCTGGCCAAGATTGACTCAATCAGAAGGTTCAAATCATCCTACAAAATAATGAACAACTAAAAAAATTGAGCTAACCTGAGAATATGATAACTGTGTATTAGATCCTCTATTAAGCATTTCAAAGAGCAGACAACTTCCTTTTATCTCAGCTTCACATAATGCAGAAACCAACACAGAAGATGCATCAAATACTAAGTGATGCTGTCAGTTGTAGAATGCAGCAAATCTGAGACCTCTTGGCTAGGCATAAGTCTGTCTATAAGGTTGGATGCTGAACAAAATTTGGGTCCTTAAATCAAAGAAAATGAATCAGGAGGCAAAGACTGTTACAGCCTGAAGTTGTCTTAAACTCACTCCTGCGCAGTAATGCACAACTAAATTCCTATACTCATATTCCCCTTTCCATATCCAGACTACATGTACTATCTCCCGTGAGATGTTTCCAAGAGATCCTTTACATAGAATATTTTAGCAGATCTCACCCTGGGTAACAAACTCTTACACAACATAAAATCCAGGGAAATCATGTACTGATATTTGATTGATCCAAAGAGTTTCTCCTTGAGGGCTATCAAACACTGTCTTGCTTCTCTGTCAGAAAAGTTGCAATTGCCTTCTTTCAACAGAAAGTAGCTCATGTGCCTGGCTGTCATAAATTATATTTAATTCTTTCCCCAGCAGGATCAACACCTGCTCACAGTGTGAGTCCTTCAGAAAAACACAGTTGTCTTGTTTTAGTGGCAAACAAAGATTATGAGCTTGGAAGTGAGTCAATAAAGGAGACTGTAAATGTTTGCATTTTTGGAAGAGAGGAGAAAATCTGATCTTGTTTTATGGTACCACGGTGTAGGTGGTGGAAAATAAAGTTTTATATTAAGATTATTTTTAGATAGAAACTTTATCAGAAAAAAAACCCCCATAATCTTAGGATTTAATAACTTTGCAGTTTTTATTTCCCAAGAAGATGTAGAGCAAAGCAGACACAAAGTACTGCTATCACAAAAACAGTCGAAGTGTGAAGGACTCTGGAAATACAGTTGACTCATTTTTTACTTTCTTCTTCTCTTTAACCAAACTCTTCTAAGGGTTAAAAAGATCTTCCTTGAAGTCCAGTTACCACTATGATCAAATTTTTCTGTAAAGTCATGGTAATTTTAAACATGGGTGTTCACAATTTTCCCCTTGCAAACCTCATTACAAAATTTACAAAATAAATTCTTCAAAGACACTGGTTTTCAAAGGTTTTGCTAAAATACCTACAGTTATTGCTGCTAAAATAAAGCTTCTTAATAAGTCTGGATGATCAGAAAGATGTTTATTTAAAAAAAAACCAGAAGATACATCCTTGACTTATGTTGGTAAATGCAATGTGAACCAGTGACAAATGACAAATGCATTTTAACAACGGGCTACAACTATTGTCAACTCTCAGAAAGAAGCTTCATAGTTAGAATTTGTAATGGGAAATGGTGGGACCATGATTGAAAACACACATTCATGAGAAAAACATTACATTGCATTAAAGCAAAGAAGTACATTTTCCTGGTACCTGGTTAATGAATCAACATACTGCAGGTTAAAGCCATAGATAACAAGGGTACTCAGCCAACAAAGGTTACTGACAGTTGAAGTTCTGGACTGCAGCCTGTTTCAAGGGATCTTTGAAGCATTGAGTCACTATGTCCTGAGGGTCAGCTTAGTTTTAAAATCAAGTTTGGGATCAAGATGAAATTTTTATATCTACAAAGATTCCTGGACAGATTTTCTATCTTCGTTTCTGTGAGGGACATCTCACTGTCAAGGATCATCATGTCAGATCACAAACTTTCTGCTTTGGCAAACTTCATGTTTCATTTTTGAGTCATCTATTCTGTGGAAAACACAGACTTGTGGTTTGACTCATTTGTTCTTCAGGCGTTTAGATTGTTGTAGGCCATTGGAAGCATTCTGCAACTAGTGTTGAATAGGGTCAGATGCAACAGCAATTCTGCTGCGTTTTGAGAGAAGACCTTTTTGCATTGGTCTGTTACTGAGACAAGCTGGTTTCAGTTCCTGTGTCTATACTGGAAAATAGAGAAAAAGGTGTCAGCCACAGACTCACATGCCATACAGTTCATGGCTATTTGAAAGTTAATTAGTTTATGATAATAATATTGGTCAGGTATTATTATGAGGTGCAGCTTATGTTTACCTGAAAAGAAGTGAACTACCCACATGAAATAGTATCTACTAATTAGCCATTATCTCATCTATATAGACTTTAGAGAAAGAAGAATATTTCTATTATTGTTCACACTACTAAAAACTGAAAAAATGTTTTAATCTTCTAAGTAAAAAAATAGAAAAATTTGAAACTTCTTATAGAATTTTGATCTTAGCCCAAGGAAGAAGCTTTAAAAAATGATGTAGGGACATTAGAAAGATCCTTTACTTTATTGGAATGGAAATAGCTCATGGAAGAAGCAGCTCATCAGGAAAGAAAGACAAGAATGAAATATTTTACCTGGAGCCAATTCTCTCATAGATTGATAAAGCAACAAATAGGAAATACACATAGAACTGACATAAACTTTGAAATTAAAGTAATTTGGTGCAGCAAGACAAAATTATTAGTATTTATTATGACTAGGAGAAGTCTTCTGTATGATACCAGCAAAAAAGTGTTGACAGAGAATTGATAATTGATATTACTGTCCATTACTATAATGATATATTTTATAATACTATAATTCTGTTCATAACTTTTTTATGAAGACGAAATATGATATTATAGTGGAAAAAGTAAAAACACATTGTTAAGGGCAAAGATGGATGACTGGGGTTGTAGAGTAAATATATTTTGGGAGATTTTATGCTGTTATAAGGATCAAGAAAACAAAGGTTATGTGCATGGTACAGGAAAAGAAAGAAAAGTAACTAAATGAAAAATGATATTCTGAAAAAGACCTGGTGGCTACAGTAGATAGGTTGAATATGACCTGAAAATACACTCTCATCACCAATAAAGCAAACTGCATATGGAGAGGACACACTGGTGCAGATGACAGGACGTAATCTACTTTTTCATTCTTCAAGATAAGGAGAAAGCAATATACTAGAATAGCTAATTCTCATTCAGGAATATCTTTCCGCTCCTGTTTTTCCACCAACATCAGTTATCCTTTCTCACACCTGTCTCAATTTGGAATTGACAAATATTTCTTGGACTGTTTCAACAGCATAGTTAGAAGATCTCATCAATCCAGTTACAGCCACTGCTCTTATGCTACAACTAAAACGTATTTACTCTGATGATAAAACAGAATTTCATCTTTCTTTCTGATTTGAAGAGAGGAAAAAAAAGGCAAACAACAAACCAAACAGGTGGTCAGTAATAAGTAGCTGTCATTTTGCATCAGTTCAACAAACTAGAAGCCTGAGCCAGCAAGTCTCATTCTGTGTTGACACTAAGGAAATAAGAGTTTATCCAGTAATAGAATGAAAAGATGTAGGGCTGGACTTCTTCAAATGAGTTATGAATGCTCTACCAGTAACCTCCAACAGTCAGATTTTTGACATGAACTTGGCAAACAGCTGTAATGATGAGTAAGTGACTTGTGGGACTGAGCGCCTTGATGCCATGTCACTGAATTACAGCTCACAAGGGTCCTAAACATACTTTTGCAACAGAGCCACACAAGAAACTCTGAGCAAGGTTCTTTCCCCTTTTTGTTCAGCATCCTCCTGTTCAGTTCCTCTGATAATTGTCCATAACTTACAAGTCAGCCCAATTTGTTTGTTGCCTTTAATACATCCTTCTAAGCGTAGCGTAACAAACGAGTGAGCAGGAAAAAGGAAGGTAGCGTGACAAGTTCTGTTCACACCAAATAATTTCAAAGGCTTTACTTCTTTTAAAAGAAAGATGTAAGCCATGACAGGACTATTAATTACTGGGTCTCTTCCCTAATTTGTTTGACTGAAGCCAAGTAACATTTTTGTCTTGCCAGGATTTTTGATGGATGAGTATCATGTAAACAAATGACTCATTGGTCTCACTTTGTAGAGAGAGAATGAGACTGTCAGACTACTTTATAGGTAATGGAAAGACAGAGACCCTTATGGAACAAATTAACCCCTTTTCCCTCTAGGGTATACATTTAAATGAAACAGACATTTCTAAAAAATCTGCCTTTGAAACAAAATAAAAGTTAATTTTGATTACTTCAGATATAGCTGAGATATGGGTGTCAGAGCTTTATACACTATGTAATATTGATTTGATTGTCCTTTTACAGATTTAAGAGAATGGAGATAATGTT
Source organism: Petroica traversi (assembly GCA_025920805.1). Lineage (NCBI taxonomy): Eukaryota > Metazoa > Chordata > Aves > Passeriformes > Petroicidae > Petroica > Petroica traversi. The sequence goes on along the minus strand of JAHLSL010000062.1, from coordinate 16,245,356 downwards.
GTAATGAATGAAATTTTATACAATTTGGAAGATTGTCCACTGTCCTTATGCCATTAAGGCCATGATGGGATTGAAAAAGGAACCTCTGAAACAGGCATATATATTGGTCTTTAAATTACTGTGACATTTGAAGGTAGAATGTTAGATGAGCTCATTACATTTTTGACACTGATGTCTTATAAGGGTTTTAGTTTGTAGAATGAGCTACAGCAGTTCCTGTGAGCAAGAAGCAACTAGGTAAAAAAACTCAGTCCTGATTTTCACAATAATAACATATTTCTGAGGTGTGTAGAACCACTCAGATAATCTACACAGATTTGTAGAGAATTTCTATGAAAAAATAACTTAGCACCTTCAAAATGGCACAACACATTGAAGCTACATAAAACAATATTGGGGGGACAAAAGAAGAGTGGAATTAAGGAGTTATCTTACATTATTTGAATTGTAAAAAATAATTTAGTCAGGGAAGAGATATAGGATTAAATAATTTGTGGTAAAGCAATCTTTCACATACTTAAATACTAGAGTAGCAGTTTTGTATCCATGATACTGTAAGACCTTTATCTCTTAGCACACATTTGGCAGGTCTCAAGCATTTACTGAAAATGCCAGGAAAAGGAAGCACAAATGCAGAACAGGTCACTGTTGAATAGGGTGTTATCATGAAAATGAGCCAGCATTAACTTATGAAGAGATAAACTACTTACAAATTTCAGATGGTGGTCCTCTGCAGACATTGGGATTACAAGAGAATAGTTTTCATGTTTTGGATGAGATGCTAATTTTATTTACATAGATGTAAATCCATGAAAGTGCCACTTAAATAAAATAGGTATTATTACTAATACTGGAAGAAGAATATTTTACTGTTTTTCTCTGTACATAATAATAATGGATGAAAATTACTTGTGTAAAGCATGGTACTTCTATAGATCAAAAATGAGTATCACAATAGAAGGAGTATAAGGAAATTAATAGATTGGTGAAAAACAAAGGTTCTAAATCGAGTAGAATTTAAATGCATTCTAAAATAAAATTTCTTCCCTTACTTTTTATTCTGCAGGGACTTCTGTTCCAATTATACAAGAATTAATCCTTCATTTCCTCAGTAATGCTTCATGCCATCTTTTCTATCATGCATGTTTTGTTCTTTTTTGGTCTATTCACTTAATGAGAACTGGAGCATCTTTTCTCTAAAAAAAACCTGACTGTTCTTCCAATTCTTTCATGGTAAGCAAAGACCAAAGAATAGAAATCGTTAACCAGAGTATGAGAAAAACTGTACATATAACTCTTATTTGCTTTTTCTTAGGGATAATTAGTAGGATGCATTCATGCCTGTTCAGGAACACGATGTAGACTATGTTTCCAAATTCAGACTTAAACTAGAGAAGGACCTTCAGAGTTGCAATGAATCTATCACAATAATTATAAGGTATTTTTAGGGATTCAAATTTTAAAACCTTGTGATTACGCTAGGCCATATTTCCTTTTCAAGTAAGCTACCAGATTTCTATGAGAACACAGGTATGAAAACATGACATACTGATTAAAAAATAGAGTTATAAAACCACAATATTCATCAATATTTTAAATCTCATTACTATTCTGTCAATTTAATGACAGAATTAAAATTTAGACTTTAAAATTAAAATAGTTAGACTTTAAAGCTTGCTTTTGGCATTATTGATAATAAAACATCATTTTTGGCATACTTCAGAGCAATTTTTTTCAGAGGTTTGGAAGGCCTGGAAATCAAAGCACAAAGAGACATACTCTCTATTGAATATTGCCACTGTGTATCCATGTAGAATTCTCAGTATTGTCACTTGAGATGAGACACTTCCCTATCAGCTATGCAGTACTGCCATGTCTAAAAGCAACAATGGACATCCCACCGAAAACCAGTGTGCTCCTCTTCCCTATGTTATTTATGAACGTTCTTCATTAATTATAATAAAAATAAAATTAATAATAATTACATTTCCATTTGTTTGCTTTATCTACAGTCTCTAAAAGCCCTTTGGATATGTATATATATAGCCCAGCCATCTAGGAGGCTTAGGAAATGTAGGATATGGCCTTGAACCCATCCCCTGGATAAATGTATCTCTCTATTTGCTGAAGTAACATAAAGCTTCTTAATATTTTGTAACTTCATTGGAAATTACTGAGTATGAGATTTTATTTGTCATTCAAATGTATTTCAATTTTTCATCAGATTTTAGCTATGTCTTTCTCAGTTTGAGAAATCTTTTCAAAATAATAGTTTTACAAGTTGTTAAAATTCATTAAAATTACATAAATGTTAGTTCAAGAAACAGGTTTTGGCATGTGTTTTATAAAGTCTTAATTCATGTGGTTTTATTTATTCAAAATTAGAGCATACTCTGCAAGCCAAAACCTAGCTTAATCTATTGTTTTTACAACTGTAGTATTGAAAATTTGATTTAGGTCCTGTCTGAAGTAAGTGCAATATGTATAGAATATCATAAGAACAAAAGGAAAAAACATTATTCAAAGATAATAAAATGGAAAATTGCTCTAGCCTAGTCTATGCTCCCTAGTGCTCATAGGGTACTAACCAATAGTTAGGGTTAGGTCAAATTTCAGACACTTCCAGCAGGGGATGTAACCACACCTTTTTTTTTTTTTTCAACCAGCTTTGATGGAATAAAAAACCCACTAATTTCAACTTGTCACAAACTAAAGGCTTACCAGTGCTTTCAGTGTATGGGGTTTCTGACATGAGTCCATAGAATTATGCAGTACAAAAAGACAAGGACTCTTTATCCTGCTAGTTTCTCCACTTTGTTACAGATAACCTCTGAGACTCTAATAAGTTTAGACAAGTCTTTGAGGAGGACCTGTTCAATGATCTTATGAGGCACAGAGGTGAGGCTGACTGATTTCGCCATCTTAAATACATAAAACCTGTAACTTTTGTATAATAGAGTATTATTATTTATTATTATTGTTATTATTTAATCTGGGTTTAATCTATTCACTTGAAGATTCAGAGATCATATTTTTTAATTCTTTCTCTGCCTTGAATTTTGAAATAGTACAAATTTTTTTTCTGTTTTTTAAAATAAAAGTAACATTGATTTTCATTCATTACCTCTTCCTGACTTCTATTTCTCCTTTCTGCAGACTGGTTACTTTCCAGTTCTCCTTCATGACTTGAGAGAAACATTAAGTTTATGAAAATTCATTCTTCCTTGATTAATCTATCTTATATAAAAGTTACTGTCTGTCCCAGCTTTCCACATAATTTCTGTCAGAGGGGCATTGGAGTGTAGTGTCTATAATTCCACTCTCCACCCTATTTAAAGAAACACATTATGGCACCTTTCCCCCCTCCCCATATTTGACATGCATAGTGATATAAATGTCTTTGCTTCATGACCACGTTCAGCTTCTCCTTCTCATACCAGAGGCTGCTTCTATCAGCACTTCCTCTTGCAGATTAAGTGATCAGCCAGAAGACTAAAGGATTTTGTATTAAACCAGTGATGTGATAAATGGGTTTGGCCTCAAAAAGACCTATTCATCTCATACACTTACTGGAATTTGAAGATTGGTTCATAAGCTGCAATTCCAGACCAATTATTTTAAAAGAACACTAGAACAAAAGTAAGCGTTCTCTTCATGAAAAGTGATATGAAAGTGGTCATGGGGAAAATATTCTCATTTTGATATGAAAGAATGAAGAATACATGGCAAATGTAACCGTGACCTCTGCTGGCAGTAATTTCCATTGCTAAGAAACATGGCAGCACCAGGTGATTTGTAACATCAGCCATCAATACAGAGGAAGTGCAATCTGAGCCAGACAACAAAAACTCATCATGGCACTAGAACACTTATGAAAATGAAATATTGCTATATATAAACATAATTTCTGCATCTCAGTTTTATTAACAAGTCTTTAAAGTAACTATATGATGCATTAAGACTTGGTCTTACCATATGCATGTACTATTCCCTTGTGGCCATTTGACAGAATTTTTATGTTTGGATGGGGGTCATATTTCACCAAAAAAAAAAAAAAAAATGTTACTACATCTGTAGCTATCACTTATGAAAACTGGGTGTAAAAAGAAAGTAAAATCTTTCTCTTTAGCCCACTGGATATTTTGCTCTTCTAGTGTTTAACTTCTGCAGTGCATTTTCTAATCATCCAGTTTGTTACATTAGACATTACAAGGAAATTATTTTGTTTTGGAGGAACAGGAAGTCAGCAACAGACAATAGGAAGTTGTCTTTTTTTTTTTCTTTTTTTTCAGCATAATCTAATTTTAAAAAAACAATGCCTTCACTTGCAGAGCTGAAAAGTACACGCAGCATGCTGACAAATGAGAGCTGGCAGGACATTCACTATTAAACCTGCCAGCTAGCAGAAACCTTTAGCCTAGCAATTAAGTTGAAGTATGACAAAAGCATAGATCAGATTGTTTGCACTTATCTCACAGGGGACAAGTTATTATCTATCGTTTCAATTCCACTATAATAAAAATTATTCATATAATAAGACATGATCAATGAAACTTAAAGAGTAATAAAAGAAAATATAAGAAAAAACCCAATAGCTTGAGCTGATAAATTGAAAGAGGCATCCCATATCTGTCCCAGAGATTAACCACTATTAGCTGCAGGTCTCACAATGCTATTCACTTAATAGTTGTTGATTTTGAAAAACAATTTAATGAAAGAATTATTTTATGACCTGATCACTGCTTCTAAGTTAGACATTGTGAATGTGATTTTTTTAATAGTAGTTATACCCAAATCACTTGCAAAATAACAATAGTAAAAAAAATAATAACAATAATCTTACAGGAAAATGTTGGGTTACTTTGTTTGTATCCATATGCCTGGAAGGCAATGATAAATTCTTAAACTACATTATTTCATCCCCCCCACTGCAATATTCATTTAACATGAGAATAATTCCTAAGCAAATACAACCAAACTAAGTGGTTTAGGAGCAGCAAGAGCTGGCTGTTGTATGAGGAAAGAACCAGGGTTTGCCAGCCCCTCTGGCAGGGCAGGGGAGTCCCCAAGGCAGTCCAACATCCTGGGAAAGCTGTCAGTATTTTTCAGCAGTATTTTTCCTACTCTCAGTAACTTTTCCCTTCTAACCAGAACAACTCTATGGTTGCACACCTCAGAAGTCAAGTCAGCAAGTGGGGAGCAGGGCTGGGATCAGCAGGGATGTGGCTGGGCAAGGGCAGTGCTGTGACATAGCTCTGGGATGAGGGACAGAACCACAGATGAAGTGAAACGAAGCAGGACCTCCCCAATGAGTCTTCTTCCATTTCTTCCTCACACAGCAGTCCTAGCCAAGATTGCACCACTGAGCTGCATCCTTCCACTGGCATGGAGTGCAGGCAGCTCCAAGGAGGCAGGGAGCAGGCACCAGATCCAGCATTAAACAAGCATTTGTTTCTCAGCTTGCAAAAACCAGTTATGTTTTCTATTGAAACAATCATTTTAAAAACCCTAAGAAATCATTAAAAATCAAATAATGCAGTCAATCTGGGTTTTACAGAGAGATTCATCTCTGAAAAATTATTGGCAACTCAAAGAACTCAAAACCAAATAAGCTTCAGGCTTCATGTTAAACTGCCTTTCAGGTCCAAACTGTGACAAAATGAGCAAATAAGCAGTCTGAAATGACACCTCCTATAATTTCATGTACAAACAATAGAGGACAGATTTTATGATTGCCTATCTTTTATAAATATATATTACTTACAATTAAATCTTACTTACTCATACATTAATACATCTTACTTACTCATTTATTAATTAATACAAACAGTAAAAAGTAATTAATATCTAAATTTCACATTTCAACACAGATTGAGGATCACAGATTTTCTAGCTCCAGGTTATGCTAGTCACATTACAGGGTAAAATAATCTGGGAAGATGCAGACTAAGAAAAAAATTTAAAGGGAAGTCTGAGGAAGGAAGACTGGAATTTTTCTACAGAAGTAATTACCCTACATGGCAAATTTTAATGGCTAAAACCTGACATATTAACTGAATTCTGAAGATTTTTGTATGATAAAGAAGATAGGAGAAGACAGAGATTGCAATGCCTTGGGTAAAGAAGAATCTTCCAATGTCACAAGGGAACATGTAATTTAGAGGCAGAGAAATATAATATATTTATAGATGTGCGTACATATACAACATTTATATATATTTGGAATACAAAATATTTTATGTTTTCTAAAAATTGCTGACAAAATTATAAGATTTTGTTACTGTCTATAGTGAAGAAAATCAAAATTCTTGCTATAATAAGTTAAGAATAGGAAGAGTTATAGAGAAAAAGGAATCTGAACTCAAAGACTAGAAGAAAAGAAGTAGGTGGTGGTTCTGAACAGTTCATTTTCTATGATGTTCCAATTAACAATGATAATGAAGCATTTTCTATATTTCTATATAATTACTATTCATTTAATCAAAGAAAATTTTAATTTGCATGAGAACAGTAGTTATGCTAAATTAGGGACTTTTCAACAACAGGAGGCAGAAAAAGTCTCTAAAGGGAAAGAGGGTTTCTTTAAAGGTTATCTGAAAAAAAATTGATTGTTGCAAGAAAAAATTATGTAAAGTGCACCAATACGTTGAAAAGCAATTATGTTATATTCAGTCATTAAACTGAAACAACAACAAAAAAAAAAATCGTGTGCTCTTAGCACTTAATGATTGTAAATCTTAATAAGATCTAAGATGATATAGATACTGTAACTTCCACAAAGCCTCAGAACATAGTAATTTCTCATAAGTGCATTTAATCAAAGATTTCCATTGATTTACATTTTATATGTTAGCTAATGCAAATAATAAAAGCTATTGCACATTAAATAAATACATGGATCTTGGTATATCTCAATGCTTCATGAAGGAAACTTAATTTTCACAGATTTTCTTGCAACAGAAGTGCTCAGTGATTTTCAAGAATAGAGCAAATTTTTATTCTTTTGTGAACAGACCAGTAGGGTTGGCTAGATAAATGACTAAACTTCTATTCAATGTAGATTTCTTATCTAATGCATTCTGAGGATGTCTGCTGTTGTACTGTTACCTAGAGGCATCCCCTGAATGATTTACTCACAGAGCTACATTGTTCAAGTCTTCTTTTCTTTCCTAAATGAAGAGGCTCCCTATTGTATCAGAAACAGTTCTCTTGATGCCAGAGTGTATGATCTAAATTTCTGGATAAGAAATGCCATCCTGCTTCAAAAATTAGGTTGTCAACATCATCTAATAGTATTCCAATCATCCAAAAAATTACTGCTTCCTTACTGTCTGTCAGCAATTTTATTAACTTTTAGACCCTTATTTTTCTATAAGTCATTGGTGAAAATATTAAATAAGGCTACTGAGGAACCTCTTTCTTAATAAATAAACTTGTGGTCCCCTTCCATCGTTATCAACTTTATCTTTCCCTTTGAGCAATCCCTTTTTTGTTTTACAAATGTCTACCTTCTCCAGCTGTTCTAGTAATTTGGCAGAATACCAAGGTCTTTACTCATGTCTAGGAAGATTAGACCAAGAATATTTTACTACTGTGAAAAAAATCAATTCTCCTGTCTAAGAATATAGTAGTTAAACTGGACATGATCTATCTTTGTTAAATGTGTGTTGTATTTAATCCACTCTCATTTAACTGACTTAATTTTTGATCAAGTATATTGTTCTAACTAGTTATAGCTTTTATATTTGACGATTTCATGGCTTTATTAATTGGAGTAAAACTATATCTTATGTGAAGTCATACAAAACTAGAATAAAAAAAGAAGACCAAATAAATTTGCACTGATAATTAGGTAGCAAAGAAATATTTAATTAAAAAGATGTTTTCTTGCAATTTGAAGAAAAATAAAAACCATACATCACAAATTATGGGGGGGAAAGTTGTCAATGTACCATGAAACTTTTCTACCATTTCATTTTATCATCAGCAGTTTCCTTCTTTTAGGACAAGGATTTGACATAAATCATTAGATTAGCCTGTTTTCCAGATACTGGATCAATAGTCTGAGCTGAAGTGATAAGGAAGAGATGGTATTGAAAGGGAAGACATTTAAGTCAAATATGCAATTCATCACTCAATACCTTCCTTTTGGGTGTATATATGAAGGAGAAAATGGCCTGAATTTAAGAGAATGGCTTTGTCCGAAACAATAATATTCAATATTCACTACAAATACCCAAAATAGTAATGTAGTCCAGAACAAAAGCCTCTGTTATTCAGGATGTAGTGAGCTCCCAAAACTGTGCAAGTTTACTGGGAAGCTTCTAGAATTTTTACTGAAAACCTTATTTTAAAATAATATTTGTAAACTCTTCTTTGCTTGCTTGTTTTGTAAAAATCCATAACATTATAATAAAATGGATGAGCCCAACAATGTGTGTGTTTAATAATTTCATACCTAGAAAGTGAAAATCATGCGGAATTATTGATAAGTATATACCTACACACCTGTAAATTCACCAAGTATGTTCAGGACTACAAAAAATCAGCTTAAATAAGTTCTTTCTTTTGTTAAAACTGTACTATGTATAGATACAACTAAAACCAGATCTATTATGACATCAATTTTACTATGATGGTTGAGATTTCAAAGCATTCTAGTTTCCTTTTCTTGTATTTCCCAATCTACAGTTTATTAGATTTTTTAATGCACTGCAAGAATGGTGCAACCTGAATGATGTTTAGACAAAAAGGAAAGGTCACCATTCCACAGTCCTTTGGAAGATTCCCTTCTCTAAAAAAGGTCCCAGCTTTCACTTATTTTAAATTCACACTTTAGGTTCCAAAGTATATTCCAAGTACAATTTCTAAAATAATTATTATTTTCTTTATTCAGTATACTATTCATATAAGTTAGAATGAGAATAATTTGCAGTTGCATTGCTCTTAATTAACTACTACAGAGGGAGATTTGATTGGGGATTATAAATCAAGTTAGTTTCTCTGTAGCCATTAGCATCCTACATTAAGCCTCAGCTGTGAAACAGAGTAAAATTCTCCTCAGCAGCTGGGGCAGTTCTGTAATTGGTTCAATGCGCTGTAGGCACTTTTCACAGGTTTCCAAACAGCATCCAGGGTAAAAAAGAACCCAGGGCAAAAATGAGACAGATATTAATCTTGTACAAAAAATTTATTTAATATTGTAAAAAAAATTTAAAATACAATGTCTAGGCCAAAGTATTATATATGTAAGAACATGCTAATTTATTCCAGGACAGATATTTATTCTGTAAGTAATTTTTAAGCTTCAATTTACCAATTATTTCAGTAGTCCTTCCTTGTTTCTCTTTAAATCTTGATTTAAATTTGCAATTGCTGAATTGGAAATTTCCAATTCCTTCTAGCTGACCTGCTGTCACCTAAGAGTTTACCAGTAGTTGAATTATCATCATAATTAAATTTCATAACAACTGCACAATGAGGCACAATCAAAGAATAAGGAATATTACAGCGCACATTTAATTTTATAAAACATTCAATGTAATTTTTAATCAGTGAAGCATATAGCTTAGATTCTGACTAAGGAAGGAATTTGTTACTCTTGGTCTGGATGATGATAACAGTATCTCACTTCCATTTACACTAGATGATGTGTATTTTTATTTATTGATAAGTTTGGCTTTCAAGTATTACAAACACCATTACTTTCATTCACAGTATATTATCCATGTTTTTATTTTTATAACATTTTGTTTGCCTTTCAAATATGAATAAAATAATTATCAACATCTCTGAAATACAGAGACAGATTTAGAAAAAACATAAAATTAATTCTCTAGGGCCTTTAACTGTAGTCATGTGATCCCAGTTTACTGCACTTCATCCCTAATCTAATAATTTTGAAGAATATTATTTTGAAGGACAATGTTACCCATGTCATTTTACAGCTTTTATTATGTAGGCTAAACATTATTCCAAAAATAAGCTATCAAAAAATAAGTACGGTAAATGCTTCTAGAAGAGAACAAGAATTTACTTTTAGAACTACTAGTTGTAGGAGATTTTTAAACCTCTGTATTACAAGGATATATTTAATTGATAATATTTAGTAAATATTTATTGCATGAAATTTATTTTTTAAGTTCTCAGTACTTGATCAGAATAGAAAAAAAGATTATGTTGTCTTTTCTGTATTATAGTTTAGTACTTTTAGAAATATGTTACAACTGTTACTATTAATGTTAACAATAACATAATTGTAACAGATATTCTTGATTTCTCTCTTAAGCTGACTTATGCTGAATAACTTGAGGAAATAGTGTCTTCCTCAATAGCTGAAAATGACATATCTAATTTAAAGGAAAGAGAGGCTTGACTATTTCTGTTAGCATATTTTACATATAAATCAATATAACATAGAAAATATTTTTACAATATTTATTATTGAAATATTTTTATACTGACATTCTGACTGTTCATCAAACCCAGTTGTATTCAGAGAAAGTTTTTTTTATTATATATGTATTGCTTTGTTTTCATTTTAGTTCCACCTAATTTCTGTTCTTTTAATTCTGGTGTTGATTGCCTTGGTTTATTTCCCATTTCTGGTTCTTATGTATATATATATGTAAACACAATTTTTATTAACTGATACACACTGCAAGATCTGGCATCTGAAAAGTTGGAAATATTTCAGCAGTAGAAATGTGTAAGTTAGAACAATGCAATTTTCACCATGATTTTTAAAATGTTGTAGTTCAGTCAGTATCATTAAACAGATGATACCTCTCAAAGCTGTAGCAAAAGTTTGGCATAATGAAAAGAGCTGCTTTTTTTTTCCTAGTTTGTTTCAAAAGCTGCAGGCAGCCAGAGGGTTATAAGGGAAGTTCTTTGAAATTCAGCAAGTCAGAATCCAAACTACACTCAGGGGAAAGTAATGTGTTTTAGCTCTCTACTTACAGATGGTGCATTTAGTAAACAAGCCCAAATCTTTTGAGCTAAATCCCAGGTGAGTTACCCACTAGGCTACAAAAATAAAGTGAAGGAAACCCATTTCTGCTTTTGCCCAATAAAAATAATAACAGTAAGAACATGGACCTGAAAGGGGATCAACAACATTGCAGAGTAGGCAATCCTGGTACCTCAGAGAAATGTGCAGAAAATCCCAGAGCCCAACAAGCAGCACTGTATGGATGGGACTACCAATGCCAACTCATCCAAACTTACTCCCAGCCTCCGTTATTTCCCTCTTGGTCAAAAGAGTTCTTTTAATTCAATAGTGAATTTTACCGTCGGCAACAGGATACAGATTTCTCAGACCAAAGTTATCTGTAATATGAGTTCTGTGGGATTTGAGATTGCAGCAGTACATTGCCCTCAAGAAGGGCTTGGTGCAGCAAGGGATGCCATTGTGGCAGGCATTGTTCACATTTCATGTTGAATCCCAAATCCTAAAATGTGAGTGTTTGGGGTTGAGACTTGGCTAAATATTTAGGCAATAAAGTAAAAATAGAATAAGAAATAAGAGCTCCCTGGTTTCCTAACAGGAGGCATTTTTTGGACTTGTTCTTTGTATGCTGTTTTTTAAATGGAAAACTGAAGGAAGAGAAGATTAATCTGGAAAAGCCCTCAAACAATTGAAGGGTTCCCTCTGAGATTCATAGTCCGCCTCCCCCAGTAATGATGAGGGGGTTTTATTGTCTCCCCATATATAAGCAGCTTCACCACAGTTCCTAAAGAACAGCAAGGAGAGGAGAAGGCAAATAAGTCCATGTCAGAGGTTGCCCAAGGCATGTGGCTGGGGGAGTCTGGCTTCTGTCATGGAGCCTGGGTGTCTGCAATGACACCTCAGCCGCTGCTCCTGCACCTGCTGGCATTACACAGTCTGGGAAGGAGCATGTAAGGCCCAAAAATGCTCAAAACTCATCAAAAACTTGATGAGACTTCTACTAGGGCTTATGGTTGTTAAAGTACTCTAAGAGGCACAGGAGAAATACCAACAAACTATTCTCAAGGGGTCTAAGCAACAAAAAAGGCTTTACTGGCAACTTTAGAAAATTACTGAGCTCTGGCAAATTCACTCAACATAAAACACTTCTCAAAGAATTAACTCTGCAAACTTTAAGCCCCTTTGATTTTAAGTTACTAAAAAATTCCAAGAAATAATTCTAAAAAAAAAGACAGAAAAGATATAGTAAAGGACACAGATAGTTACCAGCTCCTGGGTTCCAGCAGTATTCACCTGATAGAAATCCCAAGAGGGGATAGAGTCAAAATATATAGTTGCCTCATGTTTAGCTTTAAATACCCTTTGGCCTTCCTGGGCCCTTCCCGGAGGTGGGATTTCTGGTCATTTGGCCTCTCAGGACCTGGGTTAGGGGTTCCAGGGGCAGGTGTGGAACATTGCCTGTGTGACAGGATTTGGAAGCCATTCCCAGGCTGGGATTCGGGATCTAGCGATGAGGGTTGTGGAGCAGGGCACTTCCTCACCAGAGCAAATTCCAACCTGACCCTTTCCCCACATACACACACTCCAAAATGTCTCAAGACATCAATCTTTCCAGTCTCTCACAGAGCACAAACTGTGAAAAGAGGAAGGAGAGATCATGTGGGTGCTGGAATGCTGGGAGGTGAGAGCTGTAGGAGTAGAATGAACACTGAGGCATGGTCTCAAGGGGTACAGCTGAACACAAACTAATCTCCCTTAGAGTAGTGTGGTACGGCCTGTGAAAAAAAACAAGTGGACAGTGGTGGCTGATGACATATTAGTAAGCCCTGAATGAAATTGCCAGCTGCTGCCCTGGATGCACTTCTGTATGGATGGGAAGCAAAGCATACCACCTTGCAAAGCAAAGGAAACACCTGCTCCAGTCCCACAGTGTAGGAATGTGAATACAGCTTGGTTTCACTGGGTAAGGAACCCAGCACAGTGGAAACAATTTACCCACTTTCTACAAAAAGAAGGACAGGAACTCTCAGAAAATGTTCATTAGAATTTTCTTCTCATCAATATCCAAATACTAGCCTTTTTCTAATGTCAGAGGAAAACAATTTTTCATTGCTATAGTGATCATGGGAAATGTGAAGCAAAGTTCACAGAATAAAATAAATGCCTAAAGAATAGATATTGTGAAAGAAAAGAAATTATGTGGCACAATTTGAGGACATGACTAGTTAAGGAGTGTAGTACTCATCCAACTCAATTTCATATGTTTCCCTTGCATATAGCTTTTGAAAATAAGCCTAATGGAGGCATCTACATTAGACAACAGATAGAAAAATTAGGTTCTGAGGATTAAGTTATCTATCCAGTATAAGCTTATTTTTAATTGATGAGAGCTGGAAACACTGATTTTTTTCCAAATATATATTTGAATTTGCATTGTGGTTGGTCATCATAGCCATATTGTATCTTTTTTTTTTTATCTTTCAGGTTGTAAAAATAATAAATGAACAAAAAAAATGTACCACTCAAAAGAAATGTCAACTAAAGGCTGGTATTTGCCCCAACATAATCAAGAAAGCAAAGATTTTCAGAAATTTTCCCATATCCTTGTCTGGTCTGTATGCATGAGTTATGGTAGTTATGTGGACAAGACAGCTGACTTTGGTGACAACTGGTGTACAGGAAAAATAGGAAAAAACAGAAGCTCAGAAGATTCCATATTGTCCCACTTGACCATTGATTATTTTGGAAGGAGGTATATGTGTGTTTTAGGACAAATAATGTCTGTAAATGGAGAAGTGAACAGTTTTCTTCTTATGAAGTTATTTACAGGGCCCTAGATATATCATGTCAGATATGCTGACATCAACATTCAGAAGTTAACAAGATTCCCTGTCTGTGGAATTGGACAGATGGAAGCAAACCTGACTCCAAGAGCTGTAAAACCACCTTAGGTTTATCTTAATATGATCGTAAGCAAAGCTCTATACTAATGTAGTGTGTAGATTATCTGGCTTCTCCTCCATATCTTTCTCTGAAGATGCCAAAGTTGAAAACTGTATGCATATAAAACTTTATGCTTTTCAGAGTTTGATTTTCTTTCCCCCCTTCTTGGAAGTTCTGTATGTTACATTTCACCTTCATAGACAGCTTTTAAAAAATATAATGCATATCTAGATATATGAATTTATATATAAGATACCTTTAATATAAGAGACCATTTTTTAAAACTTAGCTGTAATGGCTAAGTGAAAAGACAACATAAAACCAAGTTTTAGGAAGAAAGTCAGTCTGGATTACTGATTTCTTCTTTACAGCATAACTGAGACACTTTGTTCCCCCTTTAGACCACTGAGTTATACTGAATATTCATTAGACTATGATACATGCAAGAACATTTAGAATATTTCCTCCCCTGGAGACAGTATCTAGATTAGAAAACTCTAGCATGTTCCAACAATTCCCCTCAAACTTACATTTCCTACCTATTCAGAGACAGCTATTAATTCAAGACAGAACTGTTTATTGTAGTCTCTAGCTTTTCATATTTCTGCTCCAGTGTGAAACAAAAGAGCTAAAATTCATGTAATTTACAACACTGTATACTTTAAACAAGTAACCAAATTTTTTTTGCTCTGATTGCACACTGCTAATAAAGGGCAATGTTTCTCAACAGAAAGTCTAAATTAATTTTTGTATAGTATGTTAATCAACACATGACATTCCTATTAGTTATGAATTCCAAATGTTTAACAAGTCTATTCTGATAAATTCTGAAATATTTTAGAAAAAAATAGTGACTAAGTGGCAGGCATATAGATAGTGGATAAAAATGTGAGGTTTGCTTGGGTTTTTTTGAACGGGTTAAGATTAATGTATATGCTGTCACAGCAAAACAACATTAACTCCAAAGAGAAACAAATTGTTTTTCCATGCCTGAAATCACCTGATTTGTTTTTAAATATCTAATTTCAACTAAATGTATTAAAAATAAGGTATGTTAAATTGAAGAAAATGCTATGAAAGTGAGGAAAAGTAGCAAAGTTAAATCTGTCCTCCCTTTGCCACAATCTATTAATGAACTGGCTAAACTCACGGAAAATATCTGTGAGTAAGGGAGAAGATAAAAATAAATTATATATGTATTAAGTATATTTTTCTTGCTTTTCAATGAATTAATGCATGAACAATAACAATGGTGTTTTGTATCTACTAGTTTATGGTGGGTTAGACTTGTTGAAAAGCTGAGCTTCTACTCAGCCACCTGCTCACTCTCATTCTTCAGCAGGATTGGGGTAGAAAATAGTAAGATAGTAATAGCAAAACAAAGGTGGATATAAAGACAATGAGATTGCTACTAATTATTATCTTGGGCAAAACAAAATTAATTTGGGCAATACAAACTGAATTTATTGCCTGCTAAATTTAATTCCTCTTTCAAGTAGAAGTAAGCAAAAAAAAAATCATCACTAAATCAATATCTCATTTCCCCACTTTTTCAGGGTCAGCTTCACCCCTTCAGTCCCAAACACAGTAATTTTGAAAAGACTCAGCTACACTGCAGTGTCACTGCACATCATTTGAGAGAAATCTAAATGGTGGAAGGGTGGAGATGGCCAGTGTGTCACCTTTTGTCAGACAGCATATTTCTGAGAAGTAAAAGTTCAGTCATAACTGTGTCTCTGGGATGTTCTATTACTGCTTCTTGACTACTCTTCAAATGCTTGACAGTTGGGGTTTTTGGGGAAGGAGGTTTGGTTTTTTGTTTGTTTGGTTGGTCGGTTTGTTGGTTTTGGTTTTGGTTTTTTTTTGTCGGGTTTTTGTTCATTGTTTGGTTGGGGTTTGGTTTTTTTTGTTTGGATGTTTGGTTTGTTTTGGTTTGTGGTGGGTTTTTTTGTGGATTTGGTTCTTTTGTGTGTGTGGTTTTTTGGGGGTTTTTTATGTTTGTTTTTTTTTTAATGGAAAGACTGTTAAAGAAGCCTAGACTAAGTACCCTGATAATCGTCTAGTGATCTCAGATGTCTAAAGCAGGAAGGATGTTGCCTCTAAGTTGCTAAAGGCAGTTCAGACAGGAAAGGAGAGCAGTTACATTTAATATTAGTAAGGTGCTTAAATTCTGGCAGATAGCAAATGAAATGTCTTAGTAGATCTAAAAGCCTGTCTCCAGTTTTAATTCTACCCTCACTGAAGGGAATTGTAAACCTCACAGGGCTCCCTAGTGTGTTCAAACAAACTTATGAATGTTTCATTCCATGTGTTTGTGTTTCTCATTTTTCCTACATCAGTTTTGATTTCTTTCCAAGGCTTGTTTTGCTTTGTTGTGATGGTTGATTGTTGGAACAATGTTACTTCCTCTCATTGGATTTATTTTATTTTTTGTCTGATTTTTATTTATTTATTTATTTGTGTTCTTTTAGTGTCACTTATGTTCAAGGGCTTCACACAATGTTTCATGATGCTTTATAACTGGTGTGATCTCATCAGTGGCTTTTCTAACTGGTCGATAAAACATTCTTCCTGGCCAGTATACACAAAACCTAATATTTGTTTGAGCCTCAAAGAAAGACTATATCTACTGGGTCTTAAAAAAGACATTTAAGGTGTTGCAGACTTGTAAAATTTAAACTTTTGACTACTACTGCTTTATCTTTTATGCTATATCAAAAATATCCCATACAATCACACATTAAAGAATTAAGAATTAACATACATAAAAAATGTCGGTATCTTCTTGCATGTAATGATGTTCAGCATTGACAGGTGGAAAACAGAATTCCTGTGATGGACCTTAGTGTCACATTATATTCTTTTCACATATAAAAAACAAGAAAATACTTTTTACTACATTTTCAAGATACGGTTCCTGATTTTTCTCTGAGGTTTCTTGTTGTTTTATTTTTTTTTTTAATCTCTATACAGTATTAAACAGGATTCTATTCTCCTACTGAGATTTTATTGATAACAATAGAATATTTTTTTCAATATCTAATATTTGCTATTTGTAATTGTTTTAAGGGGGGGAAATGGAAGTGAAATGTTTTGAAATTTCCCTGTTATCATCATGGGGTTTGTGTTGGAAGACTGTCATTTGACTGAAACAGAAACTAAAAAGGTCCCATCCCCAAAAACTCCATTGTTTAACTTGTTAAAGATAGACTTTGAAAGTGGGAGCTGTATGACTTCTTTTCACTAAGATTTTAAAATAACTCATATATCTAAAAGTACTAACGTGTTGGAGAATTCAAATAGCCAAATCAATATTTTTATAAAATTATTTAGATAACTCAAGAACTTAATGTTAAAGATTCATTTGAGCCTGATTTAAAAATATATAAAAGTAATATTAAAAATAGAGAATAAACAAAATATAGTTTACTCACTGACCTATGAGATGAGGATGAGGAAAAACTGTTAATGAAAACATATGTATGTAAAGGAATTACATTCCTGTTCTTTTATCAATTAATTTATTAGCAGCTCAATGCCCTAAACATAACAATGCAAATTTTTATTGAGTTTCTCAGTGTGTGAAATGGGTACTTAATGGCCATACTGAAAGTCAAGAAGCATTATTCTAAGATAATTTTATTTATAGTCACAAATGAACAAACCTACATAGATTAAAAATGTCATAAGAAAAAATGCCAAGCTGATAAATTAATCAAAGGAGAAATGAGGTCACCTGAACTCTTGTTCTATTGAAGTAAATTAATGCAAAACAAATATAGAAGCTGTCCATCCCATCCTTTTTATGAGCTGGAGGTGAAAGAAGACAGATGCACACTCCTTCTGTTCTGAGCAAGCAAGAAAGGTTGGATAATACTATCTTTCTCATTGAGAAGTTGGGTGAAAATGAGTCATTTCCTGCAGAGCAGCTCAGATTAGGTCCTGTGGTCACTAAATTTGAAGATGTTTTCAGATGGAAGACTTTTCTCCCTATTTGACTTGCCTACATTTCTTTCTCAATATAGTTTGCCCATAGTCATTCTATATTTTGTCAGCAGAGCAATCAATCTTCATGATTCCAAAGTTACTGGGAGTTCTTGGCACAACTATTTTGAGATTTGACCTTAGAATGAACCTTTAATAAAACCAAGCTTTTATCAAATTGAAGGCTCTCTTCTCCATCCCTTGCTCTTTGTCCTGCCTTCCATGATTGCAAACTCAGTATATTTCCTGGTGACTGACCTGGGTTAGGCTGAGGATTCAATCCCTCCAGATCACTACAAAATGTCCAGGGGGTAAAAGTACATGTAGCCTGAGAGACTACACAATTATTTTACGTCTCAGTAGCAGAGAAATGAAAGAGAGATGCATGAAAATTTTAGTCTATATGACAGAAATATTTATGGATGTAGAATCTCATTCAACTAGATCAGAATCCAATGAAGCACTTGAGGATTTTTCCTACCATATAATTCCACATAGATGTTATAGGAGACAAAGAAAATGCTTTAGTCTTGCTGGATCACTTATACAACATTCATCTAAAAAAGTCTGAGTAAAAAATATCAAAAACCGCTATTTTCTAATGATGATTAAGAAAATCTCTGCTCATTTATTAAGGTGTGCCCCAGCATGAAAAGAGTGAACACTACAGTATGCAGATTTTGAGGCAAACTTACTCTATTACACTGTGCAAGGACCAGACTTGAACTGTCCTATGAGATCTCATGAAACTGAGTCCTTCTTATCAGTAAGGCTGAAAATATATTTTAGAAGAGCTTGCTTTTCTATTGTGGCCTGCAAATAATCTATTCCACTCTAGACTAAACTACTAGAGACTGATCTGTTACACTCCAAGCTTTCATTGTGGATGATATACATTCATAAAATACACTCAGGCTTTTATTTAGCTTCCACCAGAGTAAGATACTTTATCTTTTAATAAAATTACTGTTATGAGTAATCTACAGAATATTATTGAGGACAACATTTGTCACTGGTGTTGCCATTAGTTCAGAGTATCAATATAGATGTAATACATGCATAAATTCACAACATGTAAGTCTTTATGTGGCTACTGCTCAAAGATTCATGAGACATTGGATAGGAAAGAGTTGGGCTGCTTTGGGGGAATTTTGGTGTTTTGTTTTGGATTTTCAACGTTTGCTTGGGTTGTGGGGGGTTTTTCCGTGTATGGGAGGGTGTATATTTGAATGACAACATGTGAAATAAGATTACCTAATACCAGGAATTTCTAAATTGATTAAAATTAAATATAAATTTTAAAAATATGTATTTTACCAGTTTAGTTTGATCCTGTTAACACTTTCATTGAAAGCACTTTTACCTTGAGGTTAAGTGAGCAATTTGACATGGAAATAAAACCTAACAAAATCATGTCCTAACTATATCCATGTATAATATTGCATTATTGTAGTCCATCTTCAGTAAATGCAACTCTGTCCATTTTATGCATTCTCTTTATTAAGTGAATATAGAATTTATACTGATATACCAAGATTTTACTTAAACTATAACTGAAGTATAATTATTTTCATTTGGGGAAACAAGATAGATCAGCATTATATGGACAAATAGAAACTGCTGAGGATTTATGTAATGAAAAAATCAATATTGTTTGTAAGATATTTTGTTTTAAGATTTGAAGCTGGAAGATAACCATGAGAAGATTAAAAAAATAGGGGGGTTATATCTTCTTTGTTGAAGTATATATTAATGGTTGAGTACATTTCAAGTGTTTAATTCAAATAAAATAAATAAGAATGTAGGTCTTTTGCTACTCTTTTGTTCCTCTCTTTTCATATAGCTTGCTGACATTCTTTGATGAAGGAAAGTTATTCAGGAGTGAACACTGTGCTTGCATTCATAAATCTCCTCCTAAAAATTCTACTTTTACTTAAAACAAAATAGGTTTTTGCAGCATTCAGTGAATGGAGCAAGGGGAGATCAAGTAGAGGAACATGAGCATTTATGTACATGAGAAGGCTAAATGAGTCACCCCCAAGCTCCCTGGGGATGCCATGTTTACACCATGTTGGGAAAGAAAATGTGAGCACTGAGGAATTGGCTGCAAATCGGCATACTGGAGTTCCTGAACTTCAGGTGGATCTGCTGCCTTGCTCTTGAAATCTCACTGACTCTGAGGTAAACACATGCTTCTGTTCACACACTCTTAAATACAGTTTTGGCATGTTTTGTTTTTCAGTATAAAGATTTAAATGTTCCATTTTACCTCTAATTGCAAAGGTATAGGTGCTCAGTAGAATTTTTATTCACATCTAGGAAACTCTCTAAAGGCTATTCCTATATCTGTGTGTATATGTATGGATGCATATATACGTCTACCTCATTTTTTTTCAAGGTACCTGTCACAGTATGGGAGCAGTAGCTGCCATCAACTTGCTCTAGAAATAACGGCTGCCTGAATACATGAAGAAAAATCTAGTATGCCAGTATTTTTTCTTTAAAAGTATGTATTCTTAATAAAAGCTTTATTATGCTAGATTGCAAGGCCAGTTGAAAGCTCCACAAGAGGGTTATTTTCCCCATTTTGATCACTGTAAGTTTGCGATTCCAAATTAAGCTAGCATGGTTTGTACGGGTTTAATTAACTTCAATGCAAGGGCACTGGATAGGTTAATTAAGATCTACCTCCTATGACTGTGAGGAAATACTTTATGGTAATATTTCAAGAGGTTTAGTTTCCAATAAGAGAAAAAAAGCTCTTTATATTCAGTAGATTGATATTTTTAAAAAAAACCACAACTTTTTCTGATTTACTTGAAAGCCTGATAAACATAAATATTACAGCGACACAAGGAAGATAAAACCATGTTTTTGTAATGTTTCAGCTGGAATTTTCTATATATATTTCAAGGCATTTGCCCTATGTCAACTAGGCATTGGTTGAACCTTTGAGTGATTTTTATAGTGATTAAAGTAGGTTGTGAAACAAGACCAAAATAGATTCCTTGGCATTCCACCAGCAGGGAACAAAAGTGTATGTCAAATATAGCTTTCTATGTTTGAAATTCTTAAGGTTGACTTCTTTCAGAAAGAAAACAATAATTAATCAGCTATTTATGCTGTTGGCTAGCCTTCTGAATTGGCAGGAAAAATGTCATTTCATCCAAAAATTATTTCCCAAAAATTTACAAAAATAATAAAGAGAATTAATGAGAAAAGAATTTTTGCATCATTTATGGATATATTACTGACTATATGTGACATCTTTACTCTGACTCACTTGCGAGTATTCATTTAGGGTAACCAACACAGTATTAAATTTATTTTAATTTTTTTAATTTTATGAATAATATCCATTTTGTGGAAAGACAACATTGCAAGGTAAGGTGCTGATGATATATTACTCCAAAGTTTGATTTCTCTTTTGAAGACACTTTAAAATACTTAATCAGATTCTGGATCTATTTCATATAATTTAACACTCCTACAGTATATGGATTTATAGCTAAGATGTCTAGATGTTCTCCAAAATCAGTTTGCACAAGTAGCATTTGAACACTGGGATTCATTTGCTTTATTTGAACAATCAAACTTTAGATGAGATGACTGTGTTCCAATATTGCCAAATTATTGAGACTAAAAATTAAGAGACCTCTGTATTTCACCTAACAGGTGATACCGCGTTTCCCTTTATTTTGTGCTCCTATTATTTGTAAGTTTTGACATGTTGAATTCAAGCTGAGAAGCTAACATTTTTCTAAAATCCAATCTGACAACATATAGGAACTCTCCTTCCACATTTCTACACCAGGAAATGACCATGAGACAATGAGAGGGGTAAAACCCTGGGACGGGTTGCCCAGAGATGTGGTAGACACTTCATCACTAAAAACATTCAAGGCTTGATTGAACAGTGCTCTGAGCAATCTGATGTAGTTGATCCCTATTTATTGCAGGGAGCTTGGGTTAGATAACCTTTAAATGAGTTTTCCTGCCCAAACCCTTCTATGAGTCTCTGATCATACAGGAAAATGGCAGCTCTATCAGAAGGACTCCTTCTCAAGAGTATGAGAGTAGATAGAGCAATCCAGAAATAAATAACGTTTGCCGGTAAGTAAAATTTTGGTACCATTAAAAAAAAAGATTTTTTCCTTGTATTGCTTCCAGTTTACCTTTATTCCTTTGATAATATGTCATTCTGTGAGACTGATGCCACCCTATGATTCTTCCTTCCTTTCGTATTTTTGCTATGTTTGTTTGTACAGAATCCTTTTCACATTGTCAGCCTGATGAGATTTTTGAGCATGGTCTTTTCTGCTTCAGGATAAGAATGCAAGAAATCAATGTGAAAGACTGTGTGGGACTGAGGTGAAAAATAACACTACCATAAAGCTGCCTATTTTCTTCCTAATTATTCACATAGCCTGGATTTTGTTTCCTTCTGCCTGTGAAAACAAATGCACAGAGCCTTCAACATAATACATACCCTTTTTTTCAAAGCCAAGATAAATCTGTGGTTGAGAATATGATAAAAATTTCTTGTCTCAGGCTATTCATGAAGTTATGCAGGCTGAACCTAGCTTTATAATTGGAACTAAACCAATGCTATTCATTTAATTTTAATTTAATCTAGATATTTCCCTATTCTCATATTTTAATTTATCTTCCCTACTCAGAGATATAAAAATATCTATAAAGTTTTTTGAATGTATATTGCTAAAAATTGTCACTTATTGCTGGAGCACAAACCACAGTTATGATTCAAAATATACACAGGGTGCAAGCTTGGGGGTTTTTTCTCTATAAAATAAAAAGCAGGATATATCAGCATGTTGAAGAGTTAATGTTAGCAATTCTAGACATGTCAAACTGAGAGTAATAAAGCAGAGAAAAAATTATTTTACATTATTTAAAATTTATTAATTTTTTAATGTCCTCATAAAACAGAGGAAAACTATATTAAAAAAGAAAATCAAAACCTTAAAAAATCATCTTCTGACTCCTTACTGAAATCTACTTTTAGCTGGTGTCTACTTTTAACAAATCTCAGCATAATTTTTGTGGGTAAAGAAGTTTTATCT
Organism: Petroica traversi; assembly: GCA_025920805.1. Taxonomy (NCBI): domain Eukaryota; kingdom Metazoa; phylum Chordata; class Aves; order Passeriformes; family Petroicidae; genus Petroica; species Petroica traversi. The sequence continues at coordinate 16,222,397 of JAHLSL010000062.1, read as the reverse complement.
TCTTTTTAATTTCATTTCAAATTTGCAACCCTGAGTTTCAAATATAGTTTTAAATACCTGAATATATAATTCCAAAATTAGATTCGTAATATCACTCAAAGAACATCTTTTCAAATAAGGCCTGCTCTATAAGTCTTTAAATAATACAAATTGGTTTTAATGAGTGAAAGGAACTACTGTTGACCACCACAGTAAAAAAAAAACCCAGTCAAACAAAAAATCTCAGATAGGCAGAAACAGAGGAAATAACAAGAAAAAGAAAAAAAAAAAGAAAATGAAGTGGTAAGCTCTGGGTGTAGGAGTCAGTACGATGTTCTCCTCAGTCCCACCAGTGAGGAGAACATGTCAGAGTGCATGCTCCTTGCAGCTCAGCACCTTGCTGTGCAGCTGCTGTCACAGGGCTTGGGTTTTTCTCAAGAATGAGAACTGCTACATAGCCCATCGGAAAAACTCGGAAAAGAGCATATTTTCTAGCAGGTTTGAGGTCTTTGAAATGACCTGAAAAGGAGACAGAGATGACCATGAGGAAGCAGGTTAAGGAACAAGACGTTGGGAAGGACTCTCAGAATTCCAACACTTAACTGAAGCTGAAACTACAGAAAAGACAATTGAAAGAACTTTTATATGGACATTGGTAGAAAAAGGAAATGGACATCAAGATTGAAAACTACTGTTCAACAGAGCAGGGAAGCCAGTGTCAAAGAACACAAATACTTGATGGCTTCTTTATCTTTCTTTTATCCATAAAACTTGTTCTCGGACCTCTTCTGACACCATTGTATTTATTTGAGTGAAATACTGCCCTCAGTGAAGGACGAGAGGGTTAGGGAGCACTTACAACTCAATGTGCTTAAGCCCAGAGAGACTACAACAAAGGGTGCTACAGAAGGTGGCTGCTGATGATGTGAGGTCTATGTCATCTCTGAAAGTTCCTGGTGATCGGTGACCTGATGGCAGAAGGTTCTTAAATACTGTATTTAATTTCAGAAAAATAAAGAAGGAAGACATTGGGAACTGCAGGCTTATCATGAGGAGAAGCTGAGAGGCCTGGGTTTGTTGAGCTTTAGGAGGAAAAATTAAAGAAATACTTCATTATTTTCTTCTATGTCCCAGTGTGAGCATATACAGAAATTGAGCTAAATTCTTCCTGAGAGTGCATAGTGAAATACAATGGACACAAGTCAGAACTTGGGAAATCATGATTAAGGGGGGAAAGAAAATAACTGTGAGGGTGGTAAAACACTACAGCAAGTCATTTAAAAGATTGTGCAATCTCAGAGGTGTTCAAGGCTTGAATAGAAAGGTCTTGGACAACCTGATCTAGTTCTACCTGCTCTGACCTGAAGTTTCGACCTCCTCTGCAAGTCCATTCTAACCTAAATTATCCTATAATTCTATAACTGAAAAAGTTATTTGGTTTTCTCCCTCATTTGCAATTTCCAACTCTAACAGATCTTTTAACACAAAAAAACCCCTTGAAATAATGTGAGAATTTAACCGTAATTCTGCAAATTCATGAACCAAATCCTTTTCATCTTAACACAAAGTATCTCACTTTAATCATGGAAATATCTTAACCAGACTAACAGACTTTGTTTGCTGAACTCACTGTGGGACACCAAAATGAGTGTTTTAAATCTCTATATTCTCTATATTTCATTTCAAATATGACGATTCTTTTACCCAAAAGGTCCTTTGAAAAGAATTTTTCCTAAATGAGAGCATGAAGAACCTGAAGTTTACTGGGTTACAGGATTTGTAGTTGTTAAAATTCACGTCAATTTTTATATGAGCAAATACAAACTATGTTTTCCTGACAATGGAATCTAAATTACTGAACAGATAATGTTGCGACAATCATATAAAAAGAATATATAATTTGCCATTTCACTTTTCTGGGAATATCGATGTGATGTTACAAACTACCAGTTGGTACTTAATGATAATTTGCATTAAGTAGTTACAACACAATTTACATAACCAAATGATTCTGTTGTGGTTTATTAGAATTCCTAATATCCTTACTGTTCTTTTCTCTCTGTGTTTGTTCTCTTTTGGCTTTGTAATTAGTCATCATCATTTCTTTACTTTAATACCTGTTAAAAAGGAGCTGAGGTGGTAAAAGTTGCCAGTTTTAGGGCAAGTCTCTTAGCATTAATATTCAGCATAAATTCCACACTTTTGTTTGATACTTCTACAAGGAGTCTTTGGTCAGAGGGAGGCCACTTAACCAGAGTGCCAGACTTTTACAGATTATTTCTTTGACACAGTTTCTGTCACGTGAGGGAAGTAAATGCAGCTTATGAAATATTCCAGAGAAACCTAATGTTAAAGCTGTTCTTATTTTCTAAAGATCTGAAAATAAAATTTGAAGTGAAGTAGCTAGCTTTTAATGATACCATTATAATTATTATGCTCATGATAGCTATGGCCTTGGTCAATATTAAATATGGATTCAGGATGCAAACTACATCCTGACAGATAGCTATTGTAAGAATTTAATTTTCATTTTAAATCTCAACTTTATATGACAAATGCATGAACATATGGAATGATTCTATCTACAGTTTTCTTAGAATTCAGCTCTCTTTCTTGGTATCTGTTTTCTTTCTTTCTGAAGTAATTTTTTACAAGATCTTAGAAGAATTTCAACATCTTCCAACATTAAAGTTCCAAAGACATTCATACTACCACTTCTTGAGATCAGAGCAGAGTATTTGTCATAGCTTTCAGCAGACAGTTCACATTCCATTTTGAAAAAATGCCAGAAGACCGTGCAATAATGTTATTCTCTTAGTAATTTCCAGATTTTTACCTCCACATCATACTCTTCATCCATCAGAAAATCATCTTAGTATAGGTTCTGAAAGTAATACCATCACATGATTCTTTTTTCAGGAGTCTTCCTCTTTAGTTCTCTTCTGAAAGTCGTACTGGCCTGTGCCTAAGCTCAGAAGAACTACCTTGTCTGTTGTTCCTCACACATCCCTGAAGCTCACCTTCATCTCTTCAGTAGCTAAGAACACACCACATACAGCCAGTCTCTGTGAGAGCTGAGCCCTCCTCTATTGATAAATTAATGAGACTGGAATGTACTTTCCTGAGACCCTGCTTCTGAAGGCTTATAGCCTTCAAAAAAGAATTTTTGGCCATAACAAATGAAATTATTAACGAAAAACAAAGATGCATTCTGCCTTCAGTACTCATGCAACATTTCCAGGAAAGAAGTCCATTTCTGTTGTAATTTTTGGGAACTTTTTTTCTCTCATTCTTTTTCACTATCTTAAGGTTGCAAGTATGAAATACAGAAGTTTAGACTAATGTCACATTTTAACTGGTAAAATATTTAACTTAAATGCCTTTTCCTAAAGATATGGTATTGGGCCTTTTCTAAGAAAAAAAAAAAAAGTATTTTACCTTGCATTTCTTATTAAGAAACCCTCTTTTTCTTTGAATATTATAAACAAAAGAGCTAGATTTAATCATCAGTTACAAAGTCAGTGTTGCTATGTAGAGGTTTGATTGACTGAAATTTCCCCTTACTGTGACAAATGAATTAAATAAGAGTTTTGTCTTTAAAACACAATATTCAATACCTCTATGGGATATGTCTTTTACAAAAATCCATGGTCATCTTATCTTGTTTTGCAACTGTAAAATTTTAACCTGCTATTTGTATGTGTAAATATTAGAATAAATTACAGATAAATTGGTAAAATAACTGGGAAATAAAGTAATAAGATAGAAATATAGAATATAGAAAAAAAAGAGAAAAATATTAATAATGCTCTATACAAAGAAATGAACCTCAGACTGCTTTGACCTAACTTTTTAGAGAAAAAAAATAATTAGGATTAAAATCCAGTGGTTTTTCTGACAAAAAAAAAAAAATCATGTAAAGAGGAGACTGAGTTATCAGGGAATTTGAAATATAAAACAGGAAGAGTGCAAAGACAAGTGAAAATGGAGAGCTATATCACTTTTGAGTAATCGAGCAGAGAATTATTTTCTTACCCTGAAGGAATACCGGCCTTAATTGGTTCTCACTGACTACTTGACAAGTGGAAAAAGGAAATATATTAGGATCTGGGATGTCAAGTATTGTATGCCCTGTTCTCGCTATGTTAAAGAAATAATGGCTTTTGCCTTATATTGAAATGTGTGTGCTGTTGTCCCAGCTCTTGCAAAGGATATTTGTATTTAAATGCTGTCTCTATGCCAAGACAAATGGTATTACCCCTTCCACATTAATATTTGAACTCATCAGCCCTGCCAAATCAGAGACTGAACTGTTCAAGTTCTAGCATTAAGACAGTACTCAAAAGGAAAACATTACATAAGGTTATTCCAATGAAGGAAGAGAAGGAAGACATCAAATATGGTAGAAACACTCTTGTAATTTTAATAAAAATGCTCTGTGATGTATCCAAATTTATTTTTTTCATGGAAAATAGAGTGTCATTTTCTATGTTGCTCTGACATGACTAGGCAAAGGTAACTCCTGTCATGTGGGACACTGATGACTATAATTACAAAATTACTATTCCCATACTGTCACTGCATAAAAGATGAAGTATCTAAACAGAGTCTACAGACACAGAGCAGATTATAAAGAAACTAATACAGTTTTTTGTACTACCACTGTGAGTAGCAAAGTAGATTTCTGATCTTCTCCTATTATTTTATATTTATTTTTCTAAATTTCCAGGGAATGAGAAGAGGTAATGTTTTTTTGACTGTAATCTGACAGTATCCTAAAGATACCAAAATGAAAAAAACTCAGTGTGTACCTCTTGAGTGCTATTCCACCATTATTATTACATGTTCTCTTTCTAAAGAGGAAGGTCAAGGATTAAAATTTCCTAAATACTACAGCATACTACTAAAAGAAAATTACATACAATTTAAAAACATCAACATTTTGGCCATAATTTTACCCCTAGCTTCCTTCATATTCCATAATAACTACAACTTTTTAATCCAGGCATGAAACGGTTAAAATAAATACCCTGCAACATTCTGGCCTTATTTCAGATTTGCCAAGGACTTCTCAAACTCTGTCTGATCTCAGACATCCTGGGCTTATTAAAAAACATCCAATTACGAATATCAGATTGTAGCTAAATTGTCTGAACTTGGTTTCAGGACGTAATACTAATTATGTTTTTTCATAAATGCAACAATCTTCACATGGCTTGTTTCAGAGCACGTCTCATTCTGGTATATACCTTCAAAAAATAATTAAAAAACTTGCACATACTCAGGTTTCTTTTTCTGCCTTTCTACAGGCATAGGATAAGTGTACCATTGCAGTTGGGTTTTTTATGTACCCCCTAAGTCACTGACTTCCCACTAAACCTTAAAGCAAGTCAATAAACAACTAAGACTGAGCACAAAGGAAATACCCAGTGCTCTTGTCTATGGGTGAACGCTCACCTCGAGTGGTATTGATTGTGTTACTCATTCTGATGTTTCTGCATGAGGTATCACTAATAGCGCTGGCTCAGCCACACATCACACATAATATCACTAGTGGAAACAGAAGAATTAAGACACATTTCTGACACTGGTAAATTAAAGACATCTAAAGGATTATCCATCAGGAAACAATATGATAGTAATGTCAGGAGAAAGTTGTAATCCTCACAATCATTTTGCCCATTTGACATCGTAGAATATATGGCAAGTTTGAATTCAGAATGCAGAAAACATTTTAATATCTTTTATTTTGTGCAGCATCTTACAGGTTTCTATTCCCTCTTTTCCTTGACATTTCTTGATCTGAGTCTTGACATTTAAAGCAATAAATCATGTGACAGGTTTACCTGTCAGGTGGGCATATATAATTAATATCTGTTTTTCCAGAAAGAAAGTAGGTCTTATATGTTTTCTTTTTTTTTTTTTTTTTCATTAACTAACCTAAAACAACACAGTGGAAGAGAAGATTGGAGAAGCAAACAATTCTTGCCTAAAACAATAGTTACCTTTTTTTAAGTTCACCTGCTCATAAAAATCCACAAATACAGTAAATTTTTGTTTCTGTAAACCCTTTTAAAGATGATGATTAATTTCCATTTTTCTGTTCATTCTATCAAATATGATGTCCCCAAGGAGAAAGAAAACTGAAGGTCTCTGGAGACGGAGGCTAGAAAGGCTAGAGTTCACTTTGCTGAAGTTTGGTTATTTATTTTAGTTTACTTCATTTATGTGCCTGTAATGGAATGCAGTGGGTTTTCATGACTCAAAATATTTATTTCACAAGTTCATACTATTCTAGTGAAACAGAAAATTCTTTAACAATTTTATCTCATTTAAGTCAAGATAAAGTCTAGGACCAACTTAATGCAATAAATTTTAAGCAGTTACTTGGGATTTTGAATTTATAGAAAAGTTATGAACACACTTTTAGGAAAAATATTGGTACCTCCATAATTTTTATGCAATTCGTGGCATCAGGATAATGCATTTCACTGGAAATTAAATACGGGTATTTCATTTCAAATATCCCAGTGACCAGGAAGAAACTTCATAAGTTTTTCATTCACTTTTAAATATAAAGATACATATTACCAAGGAAACAGAAACGTGGCTGTGGCTGAAAGTAACAGAATAGAATAAAAAAAGTACCGTTCCAGAGTGATATGTGAGTGCCAGGAAAAGATAAGTGTGAAGCACTGGGATAATTGAAACTGATAAGATGATGGTTACACCCTACTGTTTGAGAAGGTTGTTTGGTTTGAGAAGATAATAATTCTCACTCTTTAATTAAATTTTATTAAATGTAGAGATAGTCAATTCCTCCAAGAGATCTATTATTTTCTATTTCACATGATGAAATTGTGTGTTACTCTCCTTCACAATTTTGACAACAGTTTCTGAAATCTTTCCTTAACATGGAAATTACCAGCAGAAGACTGTAGGCTATGAGGATCTGAGAGTGATACATTCATCAAATGGGTGAAGATGATGATTAACAAGGAAGAATGGTTTGATTTGATTAAATTTGATTTGCGTATTTAACCAAATGCCAGAAAAGGAACATGATGACCAGAAGTTTGGTCTCTGAGATCATTCTGCTGTAATAACAATTTGAGGCCTTTGCACGCCCAGCATAAGATGTACTTGATGCCTTCCCCAAAAAAAAAATGGACCCATTTTTACCTTATTGCTCTTTCAAAATCCACACCTAAAGCCACCATAACTTGCATAATATTTCTGAGTGTTTGAAGTAGTTAGTAACAAAAACTATTTCAAATGTTATTGCATAAAGAACAGATTAAAGTTAAGAAGATTTATCCTAGAAAATGCAATTTGGTGATTCAAAAGTCACAGTGTATTTCATTTATTTTTATCATCTATCTTATTTGAATATTTTTACAAAATTAAGTGGTCAATAGCTGTATCTGAAATGAGGTATATATACTATGAATATCCCTTGAGTTTATTGGAAAGACACGTGCTGAGAATTTTTCATGTGCAAGCTTTTACACTTAAGAGTGTTTGATTTATCTTATATCTGGACTGTCTACAGATAAAAAGAAAAACAAAAGCCCTGTACACATAAAATCTGTTCATTTTTTGCATATTTTAATGTGTAGCCTGAAGTAAAAAGTAAAAATCAGGAAATAATACATTCCTCTCTGAAGAGAATGTAACAGCCACTGCAGAGAGGAAAGAGAATTTCATAGCTCCTTGAAGAGAAATATAGTGCACCAGATACCAAAAAAGTAAATACTAATGCTGCTTCCCAGCATAACCTAGACCTTTATAAAACAATAGAACTACAACTTCTTCATTGAAAAGATCTAATTATTTTTTCCCCCAAACAGAGTAAAAAAAAAGAAGAGGCATGTCATCATGGGACAAATCAATTATGCTAAGCTTTGGAGGAAAATATTGACTATAAAATATGAGAATTCCAGCCTAAGAGAAGCAGAAAAAAATATGCAGTTACATAAGGCACTTTTTATTAGCCTTTCTGGTACCCATATTGCTTGAGTTTGGGATCAGTGGAGTAATGGCCAAGACAGGTCAGCAGAGAGAGACATCTTCTCCCATGACTGTCAGGGAGACTGCAGATTACCAAGTGTTCAATGAAGAACCAGAATATAGAATCAAACCTCAAGGGCCACATAGAGGTTTTGCTTCCAATCAGATCACAGTGGGCTTGATCTTTCATACAGAATAAGGAACCCCTTAAGAAATAATAAATTTTTATCCCTCATCCCAGAGGCTGCATAGTTAAGAATCCGACTTCCATGTTTACTTTGCTTTGCTGAAGTGTTCAAGTGTTTGGGTTACAAAAGATTCTGGGAAAATCTTGTTTGGGTGGCATTTGTTCAATCTGGGACTAGAGAATTAGAAAGAAGACACTTGTGTTATGAGCAGCTTTTAAGAAAATAATAAATGCTAATAACAATAATAATGAGTTTCATTATTATATACTATTTAGATAATTATAAAGAAAGTGTAATTTGAAAATTATTATCTGCTTTTTTCTCAATGAAAGCCTGGTTTCATATTAATTCCAATATTGAAGATAACTGAGGGCTTTCTGTGGGTAATTTTTTTCAGAAAGATGGTAATGCTAGTGATGCCAGAATGATTTTTGTCTTTTCTTTTATATACCTTTTACACAGTCTTCTGTATCCACAAGTATTAGCAGTATGCATACTTGCAACCTTTTACTTAGTTTAGTGCTTAGTGTTTTGTAAGTGTTCTGCAGGCCTGAGACTAAACACCCCAGAACTGCAGAGCCAGGGAGACCAAACATTCCTACTATCTCAGGAACCCAAGGTCTCCTGGCAGGAGGATTCTGTAAACTAGGGGTTAGCCCACCCCAATCTCATTATCGGGCCCCCTTGTTAGATATGCTAATGTGTAAAGTCTATAACTGGTGTGTATGATTGGCGGGGGTGTGCTTTTTGCCACACTTCACCTGGTTGAAGTGGATGCACTGAACAGGATCCTGATTAAAATACTGAGGTAAAGACCCCAAGCCCTCTAACCGTGTCTAGCTTCATTTTCCTAACACCAGGAAAAAGGCATCACTAGAATTAAAATTACTCAAAAATCTTCATTTTTCAAGTCACTAAACTAGTTTATCACTTTAGTTGAGAAAGTAAGTAGGGAGTATTTTCAAATGAAAATATAAAAACTTGTGTCTTTTTTTAGTAAATTTACAAAGTTTGCTTTGGAAAGTTGGATTAAATAATGTGAAAAAGCCAAGCACTCAATACTATGTGGTTTTTTTCTTGATTATAGCTTTTGATACTCTGTCATCAACTGAGAATAAAACTGTGCTGGCACACTACCAGTCACATGTCTTCTTAATGAAACAAGCAATGAAAATTTTTCCAGCTGTCTTGTTTGAGTTTGAAAAACAAAGGAGAACAATACATACTCCATATAACACTACTGCTCTATGATTTTTTAAAAGCTTCCATATCACGTGAGCATAATGTTTACAAGATGAATTGTTGTGACAGTGCATTTCAAACTAATTCTGCTCTATGGAAAAGGTAATTACACTTTTTTCTCCTTTTCCAAGTTAGCTTTCATAAGAAAGAAAATAGGGGAAAAAAATCAGCATTAGAAACCATTGCAGTAAAACCATAATGAAAAACCTAATAGCTCTAGAGCCTATGGTGTTTCATGCTTCCCAAGCAGTGAGTGATTAATGAAGGGAAATCTTGATCCAGTGATTCAAGACAATGAGAATGTTTCCACAGACTTCATTTTTTATGTGAAACCTTTTAAATAAGATATCTATCAGATTCCTGTCTGTATAAATAATGAAAATTAAAATACAGTTGCTTTTATACTCATTGCAATTCTCATAAAATAGAACTCCCATTTGCTTGCTTTCAAAAAGAAATTCGTACTTGGCACCACCCATATTTGGGGCCCCAGTGTTCTGTACACTGCTAAATAACTTCTATGTTTTACTGTCATTGCTGAATTTGGTAACGGAGTACAGCCTACGAAGCATGAATAAAAAAATCTGCCTATATGAGCTTAACTTTAAGCAGTTGTAGAGTGGATCTTTTTTTAGGAAAGAAAATAAAATGCTTTATACAGAATAATTTTCATGAAATCCATACTCATTCTTTATTCCAAATAAAACTCTGCATAAGCTATATTTCATCTGTTGCTATTTTGGGAGAGTCCTAGTAGATTTCTTGTTCTGACACAGATTACTGCTGAATACACACTTTCCAAACTTTGTATGGGAACAGAACATCAAAAGAATCTCAAATATTGGATTTATCACAATAACATTTAAAACCGTACAGAAAATAATTAATTATAAGGTAAAAATAGAAGTGTTTAATAATTCAATGCCATAAACCAAGTTGCTGGGAACTACATAAATTTCCTTTTGGTTTTCATTGCTGCAGCTTCTCTAACAACATATATATCTAATGAAGTAAAAGGAAAGGGTTAAAATTATCTTACCAGCATCTTACACTTTATCTCTTTCTTTGCAGTTCTTAATATATTCTTGAAAACTATTTCTAGGGAAGAATTCAAATAACAGAAGGCTGAGCAGATGGTCTTTTCCAACTTTATAGCTCCAGAAAAAGCAAGGGCCCTCATTGCTGCTGACATCTGAAGTTGATGCAAGAAGATGCCTACCATGTCAGATGAAAAATGTAACAGCTAGTCAGACCCAAGATCAGGCAGCTTGGCACTTGCTGACAGCAGTTTGCCCATGTGTTGCAATCAGAAGAAAAAATAAACCTAAACCGTACGACTGCTGAAAAATCTGCTCCTTTACTTTCCTTTTTTCTGTTATCACTTTTTTTTCTTTCATAAATGAACAAACCCACCAAAAGTATAATTTGGTTTAAAAGAGAAAAAAGAGAGAAACATATTAAAAACTAAAATTTGACATCAAGTAACTCATATTCATAGATCTGAATTTGCAATAGAAGTGCTGTACAGAAGGTATTTCCTTAATACTACAAGATAAAGTTCTGTCAATTGCATACATTAAAACACAGATGAGTGCAAAACTATTCCTTATTATCAAGAATGTTTTAAACAATGCCTTAATATCTAGTATCTGAGAGGCAGTATGTATTTCTGCCTTTTGAAGATGAGGATTTTGTTTTATGTTGAAACAAGGGATCCCAGCAACCTAAGTAACTGCAGCTTGACACAACCTCATATTAGAACAGGGAAAACAATATTATATCCTCTCTTTCTCAAGAAAATATAATAAAAGTTTTATTAGTACCACATGGCAAGTGGAATGTCACCTTTCATTCATTCCTACTAAGAAGTTTCTGATATATTCTCAGAAACTGTTATGAAAGTGATAGCTTCTCTCTCACTCACAGCATTAACATAAATTAGATTATCATAAATTAGATTAATTTGGACAAACAGCCAAATGCAGAGGTTCTATCAGAGAGATGGCAACAGCTATTCACATTTACATAGATTTCCAACAAGTGTGGTCTGCATTCTCATCCAGGTAGCTTCTTATTAAGCAAAATTGAGTTATATCTCCTAAATCTAGGAAAGTGGCTTAAACAATTGACCACAGTAATGAGAAGAGAATATTTCTTTTGCTGCTCTTCAAGCAAACAAACCTAGAAAGTTCCTAATGGGAATGCTTGGCAGCTGTTCAGGGATTTAATTCAATGGATTGTAATACGCTGAGAAAAAAGATACTTTATCTATTTCTATTTCTGTTTTTGTTTTTTTATTTATGTCTCCACACTGCTGAAATGCATGCTTAGTCAAAGGAACTGTACCTGAAACATCAGTTCTTTTTCCTTGGAAAACTTCATGTGTGTTTGAAAGAACAAACCTCGTCCAAGAGTCTGTCCTCTTTCCTCAGTTTGCTAGACTTTTATTGAGGAGTGAAGTCAGAAGCTAATCCTATTCCTTAACAAACTTTCAACTACTTTTTTAATTGTAGTTAAAATGCTAAGAAGTTCTAACATTACATTGACTTGCTTTCTTGTCATCTTTGCACTACCTCTAAAACTAACACACATAAACAAATGTTAATTTCTTCATGGGAACATAACTGTCCTTTTTTAATATTGAAAACCTCAGACATGTGATGCTTAGACAATCCTTGAAGGTTATTGTATGTATTTGAATCAGGAGCATCATCCATATAAGCACAGAACTCAGAGTCCCTGTCCTCTATGCTATCACATTACCAATCCCTGTCATAGGCTTACTGAAGGCCTTGGCTTGTCACTATCAAATTTAAAGACTATTCTTGAATATCACTGCAAAAATTGCTAGAAATTTCTTTGTTTCAATTCTAAATGTATTCACCCGTTTATAAATATGTTTGTCTGAAGATAAACTAGAGGGCTGTGTCAGTGTGATTCCTCTTCCTCTGAAAAATGCACTGTTATTAATTAAAGCAGCTCATTAATTGTTCTGATCCTTTATCTCCTCTGAACCACAGATAAGTAAATATTTATTAATTTCCCTCGTGTAAATATTTTATATTGTTAAATTCATGTAAAACATGAGTATATTATTTTTAAATCTTAGCCTACTAATACAGAAACACTGGTGGAGCCTAAACCCTTTCGTTTTCAGTTTGGTTATTTTCCTAAATCTTATAGTCCATACAAATTATATTGGTATTTACTTATTAAAACTCAAAAATTATTATAATTTCAATTGAGATTTTACCTTGAATTTTAACTGAAATAATTGGCTAATTTTGTCCTTAACTAGAAGAAGATAAGAATAATAATCAATTTCAAGAAATAAAAGTACTCTATGAACTAAAATTAGTTTTCATAACATTAATGAAGTGCTACTGTTATGATAATTTAGTATGTTTTTGTAGTACATTAAGACAGAATGAACATTTCTAGAAGAAACATTTTCACTTTTGTGTGTAATGCCACTAGACACACGGATAAAATTATAGCAAAGATGGATAAATCAGCCCACCCAGAAACTGTGTGACGTGCTTGAAGACTGGAGAAGTCAGTGGCATATGGGAGTAAATCTGATGAAAATATTTCTAGTTGTATGCTTCAGTAACCCAACTCAGTGAGCTAGATTAAAAATATCTGCTAATGGTGCAACTAACTGACACTGATTTGCAAGTACATATTTATGGCATACTGAAGGGTAGCTCAGTAATGAGGTACAGAGGGTGAGTAGATTGGGCAAATTTTTTTCTATTTTTGCCTACTATGTTAAACAAGCAAGTTATTTTGAGGACTTTTCATGATGATTTTCAAGTTCTAGTGTTAAAAATAGTTTTGAGTATCACATCCTGAGCTCTGATCATCCTAGTATTTTAAAACATTTTTAAAATTATCTTTCACCATGAGATATGTATTAGAAGCATGGATGACATGAGGAACAAAAGAAAAAAAATACTTTTTTTGTTTGACTCTTCTCTTTTGGGGAATTAGGGTTAACTTCTTTCATTAGAAAATTAGTTTCATCAATTTGAATTCTTTGCACAAAAAATATTTAATCAAGTTGTGCTACTCCATAATTCATTAATCATATTACGCTACTCCAAAAAAGGCTGACAAATTGGTTCCCTCAGAAATCAATGATATTCTTTACAAAAAGGACACACATGTTCACCATCTTTTCACCTTGGCAAAAAATAGATTCCAGACCTGGGATTTTCTAAATTTATCCTGAGATGTGGCATTTCATATTCCTCAAAAGCAGGACCTGACTTTAAACATAGAGGGCAGTCAATGGTTTTTTATTAGTTTCATCTAGATGCATGTTGTAGTCTAGACAGCTAGACAGTTTTACTGAAAAAGTAATAAGAGTAATTTAACCAGAGGGAAGGTCAGCAATTAGCTAACAGTGGGAAACAAAAGATTACAAGTTAAATAATTATAAATACATGCTAGCATATGCTCAACTGTAACTATCATTCCTGGTATTTCAACAGTTTTTGCATTCAAATTTTTAATGTTTTGTTAGACACCAGTGGCTAGGGTTGAACAAATATTGTTTTGAGAGTTTCCTATGTTCTTAATGTCTTGCATCATAACTCATATCCCCCTCTTAACTTGATTATAGGCGTTTATTAAAAATAAAATTACAGTTTATGACTCTATCAGGAGTTTTATTTCTTTGAAAGCGATTTCGCGTTCCAGCTTTGCAAATAACCAGTCATTAATACATGAACTGTTGTGCTATTAATGGCTCTTATTTCCTACCCTGAACTGTTTATTTTCTATTTCTGAGATAATTTTCTATTTCATCTTGGACATGCACACATTGTTTAAGCTGATTGATGTTGGCACAATGCTAACTTTTCAATAAAGATTACCAAATAACAGATAAACAAACCCTTCACCCAATGTTTTAAAGCTATGTGAACTTATTCTCAATGAACAGCAGCCTTTACTGTGATTCCTATATCACATATTGTCCCTGTGGCTGCCAAGGCATGGATCTTACCTGCAAAGATCCTGAAGACATGTGAAAGCAAAGTACCATAAATTCCTGATTTATCTGATTTTTTCAGAAATCATATTCAGCCACTCATTAGAGTTTGGTGTCATCTGCCAACTTGTTGAGAGTCATCGTCTGGACCCTTAATAAAGATAATTCAGGTATTTATATACATAAATGAGATCTCTGTTCTCCAACCTTCTGTTTTAAATTTAAAAATTTAAAACAAAGATTAAATAGTACCAACACCCTCAGCCTTCACTTGACCATTTCTGTAAGTCTAGGTGTGACCTCACCAGTGCAGAGCAGAAACCCTCATAGACCAGATTAGTGTGCTAGTGCCTTGGATGTGAAAATGAAGTGCTAACAATTAGCCAGGTCTTGTCTGCTGAAATGGTAGCTAATCAACCCAAAACTCACCTCAGTCTCAACCAGCTATTCAGGCACTGCCTACAATAAAAGTCAGTTACATTTTCTAGTTACCTCCAAGCTGACCTTTAAGTCTTACAAAGCACCACACTCTGGGTGTCCAAGGATTCCCAGATGTGCCATTTGGAAGACAAAAAGCACTTGTCTTCTTTTGAGAGATTGACCTCGACTCCACTTTAGACACATAGATTGTACTGAGCACTGGTGTCAATGGATTCAGCACTATGGGAGCAGCAGCCAATTTTTCTGTAATAAGGTGGTGATTTGAACTGAATCCAGACCTTTGTCTGTTCATTTGAGTTTATGAATCTTCTGTTTCGGATTCCATGGAAACCCACATTCAATAACTGACATAAAGAGTGCTGCAAGTCAATTCTTTAGATCAGGAGTTCAGAATATTTTGAGAGTGTAACATGAGTAAAATATGAATAAAAGACATTTGAGATGAATGAAGAAGGGTAGAAGTCAACATTGGCTTTTTGGGCCAAATATTTAATTCACATATGGGAAAACAAAAATTAAAAATACATATCTCTATATTTGCTGGTATATGATCTATTATTGGCTGATTTAAATAGAAGTGGAGTAAGACTATATTTTGTGCAACCATCAAGAGGAATTCGACATCTAATCTTATGTGCCACTTTTCCTGTCATATTTTAGAATGAGAGCGCTTTAAGTAGCATTCAAGAAAAACCTGACTACAGGGATATGCTATTCTTGTAAAATTACATACACAAAAACAGGGATGAAACCTGAAAATGAAAAAGGAACTGTTTGAGGCAGTTAGAGACCTTGGATATCATATGGCTTTTGACCTGTAATTATTCATTATTTCACTTACACAATTTTCTGCAAAATCTCTGAAGTAATGGAAAATTGCGTCATTTATTTTCTCTCCCTTGGAATATAGGGGAGAACCAGTTTCTTTTAGAAGATTCTATAGGTCCCTAAAAAATTATAGATGGGGTGGTATTTATTAAATTCTAGAACACCTAATATCTTTGATGACACTCATCATTCTCTGAATAAATTAAGAATTTACTGAGTTCCTGGTTTGCAATAACTGTTTAACAGATATGTTAAGAAAATGTGTTAGTTATGAACAGTGAAATTTTGACAAATACTTGACAAATGAAAACACAATTTCATAATATATGTCTCCAGGGGAAGGATGTAAGTTTATTTCCCATTTTAAGTGTTTGGATCATTACAGGCTCACAATATTTTTATATAGTTTATATTTTTATGTGGCAAACTTGCAGGATATTATCATCAGAATGAAATAGTGAATTATAATTTTTAACAACTAAGTACTAGGCATTTATCCTAGCCTTTCAGCTATTTGCAAAGTTACTGAAACTAAGTATCTCTTGAAACTAAATGTCTCTTGTCAAAGAAACTGAAAAGTAAAATGTCTCTTGAAAATGAAGTGTTTTTCAAGTGTTTATGTTGACCAAAACCTGACTTCTTCAACATGAAAATAACTATGACTTAATTCCTCAGAGTAGGAAATAGTAAGAAGATATTTTTATCTTTTAAAATTTTCCCAGTTTCATAAAGAGTTAGAATTCCTGAATTTCAGTGTTTCAATAATAATTTCTGCAACAGATCAGAATATTTTCATTGCAAATATCTTAGATATATTTCTAGGTACAAAAATATGTGTATAATTCAGGATGTTCCCTGTACGTTATTGGAAAGTCAAAAGTTGCAATCAAGTGTTTAATGATAAGGCTTATTTTTTTTTCGTTTTCCTTTCTTTCTTCCTTTTTTCTAAACAAAGTACACAATAAGATTTTTTTTCTTTTTTTTCTTCCTTACATATTTTTTTATAGTCATCCCACTCTCTGCAATGAATGAAGAAAATATGCATATAGGCAGAGCAATTTTTGTAGCCAATGGCGTGGGCTGGGTGGCTGACCACCAGGGTTTGGTCAGCAGCTCAGCAGCGTCATCTGTGAGCATCATTGAATATTCAAGTCCACTTCGGTCAGAGACCATCTCCCCTTGCCGCGAGCTGAGCCTCCCTAGGATGGCAGCCACGCTGTCCCAAAAGCAGAGAGAGTGTTCCCCCCACCCGGACCCCAAATCAGTCACGCTGTCACCCAGCCGAGGCATCAGACTTTTATTCCGAGGGTTACACCCAATCTCGGAATGGCACGGGGGAGGAACCAGGGAGGGACAAAGGGCCAGGGACCAACTGGGAAGGAGGAAGGGAGGAGAGGGGGGGGATACAAAATACTATTGTGAACTGAGGGACAGAGGGATCTCGACCCCTCTTTGAGGCAAACCACCTTCAACTCCAACTCCGCCCCAGGGGGATTTCATTCTCCAGATCTCCATAGATTTCTCAGGGGGGGAAGAAATTCTCTGGGCTTGAACCACCACTACAAATTGTTTCTCATGAAAAAAATCTTACAGCAATCCATGAATTAAGAAAAACCCATTAAAATACTAATATTTAGTGAGCCAGGATTTTTAATATAAATAGACTTAATCTTCATCTAGAGCAAGTCTGAGAAACTAGTACATTGGAAAAAAGATGTGATACATTTCTTCAAAATCACCACTCTCTGTTTCTACTAATTATGTCAGGAATTTTCTTCCAGTGAATTTAAATATAGTGCACAAAATATTCAAGAGAAGATGCAGATAAATACCTGGAGCTGTTCAAGACCGTACTGAATAGTGCTTTATGTAACTTTGTCTAGTGTAAAGCTCCCTGCCCATGGCAGAGGCATTGGAACTGGATGGTCTTTAAAGTGTCTTCCAACCCAAACCCTTCTTCTGTGATAATCAATTTGTTCATTAAAAAGCACAGTGCATTCATCACTTTATAACACCATTTAAGTCTTACCATGGAAAACTCATAAGATTACATTTTACATTCTTATCTAATGATAAACAAACTGAGAAAAGCAGAAGATAATCAGTGCATAAAGTCTATGATTTCCATGCATCTTCAAAAACCAGTCAATTCAGCTTTAGCACAGTTTAACATTTCCAAGATGTCTGATCTTACTATAGCCAAAAATTTGTGTCAGACTACTTTTCCATTGTTGTTAAAAGAAAAAATACTTGGAAATTTTTAGTGGTCTTGAGGTTAAACACTCAAGTTGAAATATGCCCAGTAAAAGCTGAGTTGAAATATAATGGTAATTTTCCTGTAAATTTTTGCCTGTAAATATGATTTAATTCTCTAAAACTTGAAAATTTTCCCCTACTAATCATGGGGTTTTTTTGGGTTTTTTGGTTTTTGTTTTGTTTTTTTTTTATTACACACATCTGGGTTTTAGGATTTCTTTGCTTATGTACCTAGCCTAGAATATTGAAAAAATATTCACTCTTGAAGCAGGCTGGTAGCTCTGCTTTCATTTCCCTGAAGGAATTATTTTACATCATTCATTGAAGGCTAAACTTTATGAGAACTTTGCTCATTTTCTCTGCATGGGTAATAACAAAGTAGAACCCGGTCTATTCTCTGAAAACCCATTAAGTAAAGTAAAAAAAAAATCTAGAATGCCAGTTAAGCTCCTTACTTCAACAAAAAGTGTTTTCCATAGCACAATGGCCTTCACACGCATCACTTGTTTCTTTTGGCAGCTAATTGTAAATAAGAATTAATGCCGCTACCTACATCTTAATGTGAAAAAGGTTGATAGGTTGGTTGGAGTTTTTTGTTTTCCAGCTATGCTGTTTTAATTTCATGGCATGTATCCTACTCTTTTATCTCAATTAAAAGCCTGATTCACTACTAATAAGTTTAAGAAAAAAATCTTTCAACTTAATTCCCACTAGAAATGAGTATGTGTGATTGAAATGTTCTCTTGATTTCAGTTATTCTTCCATTCTGTTGACCTACAACACTATCACCACTGTATGTGTTACGAAGGATGTTTCAAAATAAAGTTATTTAGAATGTTTCCACAGAATGTTTTTTAGATTTCTGTTTCGTTGAATTCCTAGATTTTTTGTTTTGTTTTGTTTTATTTTGGTGGAGTTTTTTGTTTATTGTTTTTTTTCTTGGTCTTATTTTTTGTTATTTTTTTATGTGATCATATATTCCTTCTCAGGTTGATAATTTTGCAGTATTTAATAAGGAAGAAGAAATATTTTTTCAATACTAAATTATATTCACACAACACATATTTTGGTTCTTTCATACAGCATTCAAAATTGATATAGTTTAAAGTATTTAAAAGTAGGAAAAATATTGGACATGTTTTCTTTAGATGTCGTGATATTTGGATAATTAAAATGACATTGGTAGGGACCTTTGCCTTGAACTATACAAAAGTTACTTTAGGAAAAAAAATGTCAAAGCATATTTTCAGTGATCATCACTAGACACATAACTAGATACTGACTCTTCAGTTGTATATTTCTCCATATATTTATGATGTACTCTATACATATTAATAAATACATGTGATCGAAATAACAATATTGATTTTACTCAAAATACCAAAATTGTTAATTTTAGAGCAAATATTGAAGGTTCATCAAGGAAAAAGCAACTGCTTCCAAAAAACTACAAGCATCTAGAAATTTGGAACTGAAATTAGAGCTGGTCTTGTTATTGAAAACAGCTGACATGGAAACAAAATATACTAAATAAATTGAAAGACCAATATGAGTTTAAGGAAAGGAATTGTGGAGAACGCATGACAATCTAACTGAAAAATGTCAAAAACGCACAAAAATTTCCTTAAGAGCAGGGAAGAAAGAATGTTTTTATTCTAACTGTACAGAAATATTAAATATAAAGAAATAAAGAATATTTAGGTAGTGGGCTTCCAGTTAATTTTGTTTAAGTAAGGATCTCAGAGTGTCAAATGAATTAAATATGAAGGTTATAGCATTTTCATAACTAGAGATAATTAAAATGAATTTTGATTAATATGTGTGGTGCAAGAAAGAATTCATTTACTCTTCACAGCTGTCCTCCTGTAACAAATTCAAGGACAAGTTCAGACTGGTACCACAAATAGTAGCGCAATTCTAATAAATTAGAAATGTCTGAAATATATGCACAATGTTTTGGAGAAGTATGTAGGCAAGAAAGAAAATGAGCAGGTTGAGGCTGTAATTGGATTCACTTTGCCTTAGTATATGCCCCCAGCCTCTTCAAAGAAAAGAAATTGATATCATATCAAGACTGAGGAGCTGAAAGACAATTTCCGCTTCAAAGAAGCTGTGGAGCATATAGTCACGTAAAAAGCAAAGACAGCATTGGGGAAGAGAAAAATGAAATTACATGAAATGAGAATGATAAATTAAATTTAAAAATACTATACCAATAAGTCCTATGAGAATTGATTTTTTGAGATGAAAGTCAGCTGGGATAGCAAGGTCTGGCTTGCTCATGTGAACTGGACCTCATGTGACAGAGAAAGGACCTGCCAATACTCTGAACCAAAAGGATTCCAAAGGTTACTACATGACCAATGACTAATTTTGGAATCTAAACCTTTGGAGATCTGAACCTTCTTCCCTTTTCTCCTTACAAAAAGCAAATATACTTACACGGTCTCACAGCTGATTGCTTTGGATTTGATGTAAAGTGGCACTGCCACAAAAGGATTGGAGAGGATTTTGGAACAATGAGTTGTCACAAACTTCAATGCCAAGTACCTGTCTTCTGTTACAGTGACACAGATTAACCAATAGTGGCTTTGGATTGTTGGAGTTGATTTAAGTACCAGTATTAGAGCTTTTACCCTTCTTGATTATTTCACATATTTACCTAGCTTGCCAAAAGGGAGTCCAAAATCATAAAGAGGTGTTTTTAGAAAAGATGGGTGTGCTGAATAGGATCTAAATTATTCAGTCTAGACACAGAAGCAGTGTTACATTGTATTTTTCAGAAGACAGCTCAAATCAATGAAAAAACCAGAATGGAATAATTTTAAATCCTGACTCAATGGCACAGTTCGGCTCCAGGTTGCAGGTATCTAAATACAGGAATATATACATGAGTGTTTAATGAGACCAAGATGTTCAGATTCACCTTCATAACTTCATTTTTGTCAGTGGAAGTCTGAGCTCTATGAGGTTACTGAAATACAGACAGATGCCCCACAGTATATGAGACAAGAGCACCAGGCTATGAAAACGACACAGAATATGAGATAACCCACTGTCATCTTTTGGTACTGCTCAAGGCCAGAAGGAATATCTTACAGAAACTGAAATTACATTAGATACCTGTCTCTATGCAAATAAATACCACTCTAAGAGAAAAATTCAGGTCTCTTCATTTAAGATGCTTGGGCTAGCAAAAAACATGGTACTGGAAACAAAGTATTTCCAGAATAACAACTGGAGTTTTTCCTTAATTGGAAGTGTTAAACTCACTTTTGTTCATACCAAACCTTGTTCATACCATACCATCTGTGTAATTTACAGATTCAAGTATCTTTTATCTTTCAACACATTCAAACATGCATCTTTCACTAATATCTAAGCTATTTTCAGTGATAGCATAGCTCACAGATGTTGAACCAGTGTAAAATAATTTAAGCCTATTTGACCCATAAATGACCATTAAAAATAAGTGTTATTGTAAAGTTTAGGAATTAAATATCTTACTGAAGTGGTTTTGGCTGGAAAAGAGTTAATTTTCCTTATAGTGCTGTGTTTTGGATTTGTGCAGGAAGCAGAATTGACAATGGAGAGACACTTTGATTATTGCTGAGCAGTGCTTCTGCAGAGTTGAGGTCTTTTCTGCCCCTCACAGCAGCTCCTCAGCAAGCGGGTGGTGCTCAACAGAAGTTGGGAGGGTACACAGTGAGGACAGCTGACCCAAGAGACCAATGGGGTATCCCATACTGAATGGTGTCATGCTGTCTATAAAACAGGGTGAGGAAGAAAGGGGGAATCAGAGTGATGACGTTTGTCTTGCCAAGTAACCATTGCACATCATGGAGCCCTGCTCTCCTGCCTGCCCATGGGAAGTGTTGAATGAATTCTTTGTTTTGCTTTGCTTTTATGTGCAGTTTCTGTTTTATTGATTAAACTGTCTTTATCTCAACCTATGGGTTTTCTCACTTTTACCTTTCCAGTTCTCTTTCCCATCCCACCAGCAGCAGTGAGCAGGCAGCTGTGTTGGGCTTAGCTGCCAGCTGGGACTAAACCACAGACTATAAAGGCTGTTTTTCAATCTGAAATGTGGTTTCACATTCTATGATGTAATTTTGGATCTCTTTATGGCCAGATATTCTCAACAGTTCAGCCAGTGTAGCTATTTGCAAAATAAGATTCTACTGAATAAAATACTAATAAAATCCAAATCCAAGTTTTCAGTGAATAATATAATCCTTCCTGCCAACAAAGATCAGGAAATGTGGTAAAAAAGCTGCACTGCCCCTCCATACATTTTCAATTTACCAATTTCAGCTTATTATTATATAAGCATAATACAAACTTGAAAATTATCATTGCCTGTGTTGTAAATATACTGGTCTCTTTTTGTCTCCTATAAAATCAGAAAATAATTACATTATTACAATCAAAGGCTAAAAAATTTATCCTTCTGAGTTAAAGTATGAAAATTTTGTGAGACTGCAAAAAATTCACATTTTTATTATTTCATTATTATAATCTGAAGTTTTTAGTGTCTGTGATAATATATTTTCAGAGATCACAACAGAAGTGACACTTTGGAGCTAAACTGTTTAACTCCAATTCATTATCTAAGGATAATTATCTAAGGGCTTAAATATTTTCATAAATAGAAATTATGGTGAGATTTAGGTGGAAATTTCCATGACAGTTCTGAACGAATTAGTAGTGATCGCTATAATATAGTGAATATCAAATATATTGATAATGATGGTACACTTGAAATAGAGAAGCAATAAAAAATATTCTGATATTATGAATTAATGTGGTGCTAATTCTATTGGCACAATCTTAGCTAATTCATTGAGTGTTTACACTGGTGAAATATGCCCACTTCTGATGGAGATGCCAAGTAAGTATCAGCTATGTCCTTAGTGTAAATGTCCTTTTTTGTTTACAGCAAACAAAGAACACAAAGTATTTTCAAAAAATTATTATTTCAATATATCAGCTGATTTCTTGGTAAGTAAAATAGAATGATGTTTGCCTTTAACCACAAATCCAAGCCAAATGAAATGCAATAAAACAAAACAGAAAAAAAACAAATTACCATTTGCACTCAAATAATGTTATTGTTTCCTGGCCTCTGCTGGCTAAGGTATCACACTCCTGCTGTTCACAACATGGAACAGTAAAATAAATTTGAGTGGGATAAGTTACTGAAGAAATTAACATAATTTGTTGCTTTGAATATCAAAATGAAACCAGCTGCATACAGAAGGAATACAAATACTGAGTTCTAATCAGCCCAAAAGTATTATCACCTTAATTTCCTACTGATAGGCAAGAAGTAGTGAACATTGGGGAGAGAAAGAAAATAAAGTAGCCTTAAAATCTCTAGTAGGTTTAAAAAGAATTAACCTAGATAAAATTTATTTTTACCTTCCTTTGAAGATGATAGAAAATTCTGGATAAAGTCCTCATGTAAGCTCATGTAAGGTTCCATGCACCCCAGTGTAGCCAGAATGAAATGCAGCATGAAAAGGCCAGTGACTCAGGCAAGGTGCTTGTTTCTCATGGACACACCTGCACATATGAAGACTAAAAATTATGGAAGAGAACATGGCATCATTTGGAATATTAACATTAGAGTGTGTGTAATAATGCTAAAGAATAAAACACTAAAACGTGTTTAGTGTAGTGTTAATGTGAAATTGAGCTAAAAGCATAAAATACTGCATTGCCAGGTGGGTAGTCTAGATAAAAACCAAGATAGGAAAATTAATGTTCCATGAAAGAATGACATACAGAGAGAAAGAAAATGTATAAGTGCTATAGTACTTTCTCTTTCTCCCTGAGTTACAGAAAAGTGTCAGGAAAACATTTTTATCATGATCTTTCTGATAATCCCAAATACAACTTTTCTAAAGGTCTGGAAAATACGATCTCATTGCCTCACCTTCTTTCTAGAACAGGGAGAGAAAAGAACCTTTTATATAAATTATATTAACTTCCCTCTCTCTTCTCAGAGGAGCCTTTTGTCAAGTTAAATAATAAGTATTATTTCTGCAGTAACTACTATCTGAATACATATAATATGAATCATGGATATATAATGTTGGTATTAATTTAGCCTTATTAGCTTCAGTGTAGAGTTTTAAAGTATTTATGCAGTTTCACGAATGTGTAGGCATTCGAGAATTCTATTGGCTCATGACTTGGCTGTCAGCTATAGGTGAAGCTTACAGCACCCAATATTATATATAAGCACTATTAAGAGTTGTTTTAATTAATGTTTGTTTGAACAGAAGTTTGAATCAATCACATGAGAATGGGCAAGTGTCCATTCATGCTAAAACTTATCTGCTTCTTCTAATTTCTTTTTTTTGTCATGATTGCGTCTTTATCTGTAACAGAAGTTGTAAAAGTAAGTTACTTTTCTTTTTAGAAGTGAGGTTTGTTTAAGCTTTTCTTCTACATGATCTGCTTGAGGCAAAATACTAGCTGTGGTAAACAATTAATTGTACTAGCTGGTACTTAAAGGGTATTTAGATGAAGAACAATTAGCAAAGAGTACATTTCAGAAACTACTCAAAGGAATTCAGTCTCTTATAGGAAGCAATGCAAGCTACATTAATTTTCAGTAAGGGGTAGGATAGGATAAGAATAGAAAAGGACAGCTTTGCCCTCTGTATACTGTGAGCTCTACACCATGAGCGCTGCTGCCAATGAACACTGTTTTCTTTACAACTGTTAGCTGCACTTCTGCTCTATAAAGCACATAGAAAATATTAAAAAATACACAAATACTTAAGTTGGCTAAAGCACAAAATTTATAAGTTTAGGAACTTCAATGAATCAGGACCAGAATCATGAGTGACTTAGGGGACTTAATGTTTCCACACATCATAGAAAAGCCAAGATTGCAAACAGGATGATTTTGCCTTATATTCATAAAATCATAAAATGGTTTGGGTTGGTAGGGACCTTGAACATAATCTCATTTCAACTCTCCTGACATGGGAAGGGACACCTTTTACTGTACCAGGCTGCTGAGAGCTCCATCCAGCCTGGCCTTGAAAACTTCCAGGGATGGGACATCCAGATCTTCTCAGACAACTTGTTCCAGTGCATCACCACTCTCACAGCAATGATTCATTTTTTCCTAATATCTAATCTAAACCCATTCTCTTTTAGTTTGAATCCATTCCCATACATCTAAAAATAAATAGAATTTATTTTTTATTCATTTGCCGCTAACATTATGATTGAAATTCTAGCAATTACAAAAGCCAATGTGATTTATGGGTTTTGAATTCTGCCATCTAAGGGTGGTGCCATATTGAAGGAGATGGGGAAAAGTGTGGTGGTACTGAGCATTTATTTGTTTTGTGAGAATCTTAGAAGCTTCAGTTTATTTATCAGCACAGTGAATCCACAAAGAGACTAAATTTGACAGACACAGTGCAGCAACAATTTGTTTTGTTTAACTTTACCCATGTTTAGATGGCAATTTGCAAACAGAAACAAGGGAGCTCATGCAGTGTTACAGACCAGCCTGTCACCAGCCAGGTGCTTGTCAGCTCCAACCAGAAAGCCTTGAAGGCAACTTAGCTTGGTGCTATGGCTGAGCTCCTGCCTCTATGCACAGCTTGTTACTCTGTGCTTGACAGTGCTTTTTTTGTGACTTAACAGCTGTTTGAATTAAAAATAACTCTGGAAAAAGCTGAATCCTGAGGAGAAAACAAAAAGCTCCGGGTAAAGAGTTACCTGGATCCTGGTTAAATCGCTAATGTTAGCACAGCTGGAAAAATGGGGGTAGCTCTCTGGGGTCTGCATGCAAAAGTAGCTCATTTTGACAAAGATGAATGGAAGCAAATCTGTTACTGGATGGCTCAGCGTAACACAAGCAGATGTTTTACATTTAATAGATTAATTTAGAAGTTGTATCACTTTGTTAATTCTAAATGTGATCAGCTAACTTCAGGCATTTTTCATGTTTATGTCTTGAGGTCCTTTATTTTAATTTGACCTTAACACTGCAGAAATATATATGACTTCAGCAGGAGCAGCCAGCATATTAAGCACATCAGAGTCAGGATCTAAGTATTATATAAATATGCTTATAACGACCCCATGACACTAAATATCTATTAATTCTTTACCCTGCATCAAGTCATGCTTCTTAAGGTTACTCCCCAAATATTTTATAAACTTACAGTCACTTAAGAAAATCTTAAAACACCTTAAATCTGCAACTTTTCTAATTTTCTTTTCTCAGCTAGTTTAGTAATAGTTGGAGAATCTGATTATTTCAAAGCTGCAAGTTGTCTCAGTAAATGTACTTCAAAGACAAAACATTGAATAAATGTCATGGAAGTACATTATAATATTGTGATAAATTTAAAGTTCTTTATGTTAGAAATTGATCTGTATTTTCTATTTTAGTTACAAAATAGAATCACAAAATGGTTTGGATAAAAGTGACCCCTGGGGACTCTGGCTTGAATGCAGACACTGATTATTTTTTCAGACAGAAACTAGTAGAGCTTATCAAAAAAGTCATTTCTTCATGGAGAAAAGAAAGAACCCTCAAGAAATACTGGGAGTATTACAGAAACTCTTTGCTCTGTTTTAAAGTGACTTTATATCTAGATTTTATTTTTTTTTTTCTTAAAAAAAAATGTATATTAGATTTAAATTATCCAAATTCTGTTTTCGGACTCAAAACTTCAGACAGACTAAATCATTACTATGTTTTTAAAATTTTTTTTTTCTCTCATTTCTGTGTATTTTCTTTCTTAAAATGGCAATAAATTTGATGAACCAATTTTCAGTGCATTCTTTGGGCAGTGATGACAGCCTTTGAACTCAGTTCCTAAAGAGCAGAGATTCAATTAAGCTATAAATCACTGAATGAACAAACTAATTTTGGAAGTAGAGTGAGTTGACCACAGTCAGAAACTGAGCACCAACACAACTTCTTACTCACTCTCCTCACCATCAGCAAGGTGGTGGAGAGAACAGAAAGAGCAAAAGCAGAAAAGCCTATGGATCAAGATAAATATAGATTGCTAAGTGGAGGAAAGTGGAAAAAAACCCACAAAAACCAATCAAGTACTGCAAAAAAAACTCCTAAAAATCACTCAGCACCTCCCACAAACAAAGTGATGCCCAGCCAGCCTATAAGTAATTTCCTCTTTGGAAGGCAACAACTTTTCCTTATATACAGGTTTTTATAGCTAAATATCACACCTTTTGATACGGACTGCTGCTTTGTCCCATTTGTGTTAACTGTCCCATCTGTGTCCTCTCCCTGCTTCTTGCTTGCCGTGTTGTGGTTTAAAACCAGCTGGAGATTAAAGCCCAAGCAGCCCCTTCCCTTCCCTCCACATCGTCTGGTGAGAAAGGGACATGATGGAAAATGACAACCTATACATACCCACACACCTCCAGGCTCCTCTCCCGTCATGGCAACTGTGAGAAAATCATCTCTGTCCTGGATGAAACAAAAACACACCCTCAGTCTGCTCACTTGGGAAACAGAGTTGCAGGGAAGGAAAGTGAAAACTTTGACATTTCAAGAATTCTTTATCAGTGACCAGAACATTGACGTGTTAGTGACATTGCAAAGGTCTAAAACACAGCACCATATGGTCTGCTATAAAGAAAGTCAGTTCCTTCCTGAGCAGAACCAGAAGAAAAAGTAATTAAAATGTTACATTTTACTTCTAAAAAATACTCCTGTAAAAATTTAGTATCTCGAATGCCACATCTTTATGTACTGGAAAGTAATCTCAGAGAAGTTGCACAGAAATTAAACTGGGAAGAAGGAGGCAGTTGGACGGAGGTCAAAAGAAACCAAAGGCTGTGGTACAATTGCTCTCTATTTTATTTAGTCTATTTCATCCATTTGACATACGAGGCAAAATTTTACCTGCAATCCATGTAAGCAGTATACAAATTTTGCATATGAAGCCTTGCTACTAAATCGCTCTAATTTTTCTAATTTTTATATTTACATATTCTTTAGTCATATCTCCCAACAGATCTTTGCATTTTTTCTTATCAACTACTGTTTATAATTTAGAGTGTATTTTGCTTCAAGATGTAAAAAATTATGACAAAGAAGACTTTTTTACAGCTGCTGTAAAACCAGATAGCTCCATGGATTTGAGTACAGCTTATGCTCTCTCCATGTATAAGTGTTTACTATCATTACATCTCTCTAAGAGAAGACTTAAGTGTACAAGGCAATTTGTTGAGGTTTTCTTCCTAGTCAATATAAATCAGTGCTCCTGCAGGGTAACTGATCTAATTGTATGGAAAGTTAAATCTTCTAGAACTTCCTGTGTCAAATCAGCTTGAAAACATCTTAAAACTTATGATTTAGATGGCTGAAGCTGGATTGGCTATAGCCCACTGTGGCTGTCTGAATGTGTAACAGAAGTTCATTTTATTCCCTTGCAGACCACATTTCCTGTTCTGATACTACCATTTAGCAGAGACTTTTGGAAGAAAATAAACCCCAGGATTTAGGGTTACTGTTTGGCAAGAATTTATTTTCTGATCCTTTCCTGACTTTTTATCATCTCTGGCACTTTGAGATTGGTTTCAGCAAGTTTGACACAGTGTAAGGAAACAAACATTATCAGCAGTGGAATATACACAGAAGAGAATGACTTCATGTTACTATTTAACAAAAATGTTCCTCTGAAAATATGTATAAAGAATATAATAAAAAATAAAACAGAAAAGGAGGAGAGTATATGGAAACTTGAAACTGTCACATTTATATATACAATAAATGCTGTTGGCTTAATAAAATTTCAACTATCAAATTTATAATAGTTGTAAATGCCAATAAAATGTGTCTTATTATGCTTGAAAACATACTTGAAAATGTACATCACACTTTCAGAGGCTCAGGGCAAGTACAATTCACTTTTACAGGAATAGGATCTTGGCATTCTCAGGTTTAGAAGGATATAAAGGATATCTGCACTGCAAGCCATAATTTGTTGAAAGGTTTTGGCCTCTGCATTTCTGTCTAACATGCATGAAATTTGTGGGCTCTAAAAAATAAAGGAAGACTTGCACTAGCTTTTCTTGTATAAACCAAAGCCAGTCAGTTTGCTAGAAAAAATTGTTAACAAAAACAAACAGTAAGACCAGCTGACTTCAACTGTGATAAGAGGACAAAACTTTTTCCAGAAAAAAAACCCCACATCATTGTAGAACAATGTGAGTCGGGAGAGCCTGAAGAAAAGATTCTGATAGGCACCAAAGTTCTGACCTACTCTTTGAATATATTTTTGTGATTTTTATAGAAGGCTTTCTCAGGAGGAATAATTTTAACAGCAAAGTCATATGAGAAAGGAAGAAAATATCAGTTGTTCAAGCAACAAGAAAAAGCTGGCAAGAGAAAACTTGATCTTACACAGTAGTTTTCCAGGTCAGGCTTACCAAAGTTAAGACATTTAGGTATGAATTTTAATAAGTTTTCTGTAGTATATAAATACAACAGAAGTGACAGGCATAAGGGAATATGGCCACATAAAAGAGCACTTTAATCACAAACCAAGAAAGTTAATAAGTTTTTGATCACACACTCTTGATATTTGTGACTGAAAGCTGAATAAAACAGCTACAAGGGCCCCAAACCAAACCACTGCACCCTTGCTGCATTTTTGCTGTCTTTAAAGATCAGACATGGGGAGAACAAATGATACAATATTGATGTGGATGTTATGAAGCTTTACTCTTCAGTGGTGATTGTCAGCAAAATGTAATGAAGAACACCCACTAAGCAGGGATATATTACGCAGTCCTTTCAACAACAGTGCTGTGTATTACAATTTTTGTTTGTTTAGTTTACAAACACATAAGAAGCTATGGAAAGCTAACAATTCAACTGGCAGGTTATTTGTGTTAAGATTAGACATTTTATTGACCTCATTCTTACTTTTAATGAAGCTTCAGGTGATATAACAGGAAGGCACAAACATTTATAGGTAGACGCAGCTTCAGCTTATTTCCTTTCCAAAACAGTTTAATCTTGCACTGTTATCACAGCTCATATAAATAATTTGCTAACAGAAGGGAGAACAGTGTAATAATGTAGAAATTAAATATCATCATTATTATTCTTTAACTGAACATAAGATAAAGCCTTTTCAGTTAGTGTTAGGTGAAATTTATTAGTCTCTAATCGATCTTGTTTAGGTGTTCATTGTTTAACAGTTGATATTGGATAAACTGTTGCTTGCTTCTAGAGATATTAATATGTTAACAATCAGTGAACTGGTTCCCACGATTTCATGGCTTCCATTGAGCTGAACTGTGACAATGGTTCACTGCCAGTATCAAAGAAACCTTTGAGAAGCAGTAGAGTCTCCCACTCGGGTGGAATATCATATACTGCAACTTGCACATTTGAACACTGTGCACAAGCTCTTGCAGATTCAAAAGTGAAACACTCTTCCCCTCAATTCTGTTATCACAGCTGTCCTCCAGTCTCTGGAGACATGCCTTCTGTTTTAAAGACAAAAAGGTTAATCATAAAGAAGGATAAAATAATAACCTTACACCATTATCAGTAGGAGAGTTTGAATTGACGGGTTTGTCTCCCATCATAAGAAGAAGTTAGTTTTATCTGAAATTTTCAATGGTAGTGAAATATGTGACTGAGAGCAATATAATTTAAGCACCGAGATTCAAAGGCTTTTAGGACCATATTAACTGCAGTTTAGAAGTGTAAGGCTCTGTGTATCACCTGATATTTTAATCAATTCAGTAACTTTCACTTAAGGGGTTGATTTTGCTGTAGCTGATAGTTATAAAGAAACAGTCCTTTTTTTCCCTGTTTTCAGCAAGGGAAAACTGACATATAGGCTTTATATAGGATGCTGTAATACTAAAATTAAAATATATTTCTAATAATCAACCAGTAGAATGTCCATGTTCTCAGAAAGACAAAAAAGTGAATAAAAATCATGGGAATACATCAAGCAAACAGTTCTGGATAAAAATATTTCAGTTGGAAAATAAGCAGAAGGAGAAAAAAGGGATGCTGTTTTATCAATAAGCCAAAGGAGAAAAATAACAAAAGGAACTAGAGGCACATGGGATACATTTTACTGTGTTAGACAAGAAATGGGTCTGGTAAATCATTCCAATTTAATTGGCTGACAGCAGAGACTTCTACTGATGAAAAAAATTAGAATCCTGAGTTTTATTAGCTGATGATATTGCTGTTACAAAATTGCACTTGCACAAGATTTGCAGATAATGAAAAGCAAGCAAACTCATTTCTGTAGAAAGGAAGCTTAAACTCTACAGTTGGAAAAGTCTTTCTTATTTTTTTTGTCTTTTCACAGGTCTTATGAAAATATACAACTTTCTTAACGTAAAATTTTCACAGAAAGAGAGTGTGCATACCAGCCAGCAGAACTATGTTATTGGTAGGTTATTTTTCCAACAGTCTCACATGTAAATTCTTCTCAGTTTAAAATTTTTTTTCCAAAGTGGGGCCATTACACATGTGAAAAGAAATATAAAATTTATTTTGTTGTTTTGTTTTTTCATAATGAAGTCATGGAGTGCTTCAGCATCCATGTCTTGACTGAATTTGAGTAGCTCAACCAGTTCAATCATTAAAGTTACTTCCTTATAAAAAATCACAAGATAAATGCTCTGTGTTTGAAAACTTTGTGTAGGGTTTTAAGTTGGAAATTTTCTCAAATCAAGCCATAAAATTTTAGTCAATTCATCACATTGTCATGATCTGACAAGCCATTTCACAGCCTAAGTCTATAAAAGAGGTATATAGAAAGTGAGTTCCAGGTAATTTGTGCTTTATCTTCTCACTTAATATTCTTGATTTACACAATTTTCAGCATACCTAAATGCAGCAGCATTTGATTGCTGGTGGTTTTAGGTGTGGCTGAATCTCAAAGGAATTCTCTAAAAGTTACTTCTATAGTCCCTCTTTTTGTGATGAGAACAAATATTGATCTGTAAAGTTTACTTATGTGCAGATATAGGAATTTAAACACACCTTGGCTCTGTTTCCAGAAGTTTTGCCTAAATATTGTCTAGGCAAGATCTGTACCTCTCTGTATTTGGGGTGTCCTATGCTTAGGAAAACTGTGGTCTAAGAATATATTAAATTCTTTCTCACATGAGGTCTGTTATTTTCTATGATTATGGGAAGCCATTTGTCCTCTGCATGGCACTTTTAATTTTTTTCAGGCTGCATTTTGATTGTAGTATATAGGAAATAAATAGTTAGAATTTTGTCCTGAGATGTATTGGATTCATCATTAAAACCTATAAATATTGTCTTGATCTCAGGACAACAGAATTTCATTAAAAAGAATCATTCCAGATAAATGGATGCGCAAACCCAGCCACTGAGCAATCAAGTGTCCAAGAGTAGCTGAGACAAGGAATAAATCAGGAATGGGGAAACCCTTTTTTCTCCAGTGCAGCAACTTTTTAATGATGTAATACTTTTAACCAAAAAATAAACTTTCGTGTATGCTTATAAATTACTCACAAAGTTCTGGCTAAGGCACTCACATGCAAAAGGACAGTTCTGGCTCTCCTTTTGGGTTTGTTATGCTTATAATGGTCTAATAAATAATAGATGCTCAAGATGCAATTATTTGCCATTTCCTTTCCCGTAAGGACACTGAAACCTTTCATGCAAGTATTTTTTGTAAGTCTTCCAAGTCCAAATTAGAGTTTCTGATTAAATTAAAAGGAATTTTTGATACTGAATGCATATGACAAGATCTACCTTCTTTTTTCTTTAAAGACAAATAAAGTAGGAATAGAGATTGTTTTAGGTTTTTTTTAATTGATGTCAGTCATTGAGGTAAAGAGTGGGCAAGTAGCTTATATGAGAAAACAGGCAATTTTTTACAACTGTACTGCAAGTTTGCTAAATTAATACACTTAATAAGACACAGGGATTGTCTCAGTTTCTGATCATGACTCTTGGGACCAATTATCCAACTAGAATAAATCAATAGCTTCCTTGAAGGAAAATATTTTTGCTGCATTTTTTTTCACTAGGAGTGGAAAGCAATTTTATTTCTCCTACCTTGGGAGGAAGGTAATGACAGTACACAGCTTGAATATCTCTAGGGTGGGGACTCTTTGGCTGTTTTGGTGTGGTTTTTTTCCCAGTGTCTAGGATAATTGAATCTTGACTTTTAATCAGGGTTTCCTGCTATATCTCAGAGTTAATAGTGGAATAAATATTTTCAGATTTTGCTAAACTACTAATCGGTATGAGAGAGATGCACTGAAAACCGAATTAATGAATATTGGAGTTGTTTTGGAGTTAAGAATGGAAATTATGAACAGATTCAAAAAGTGGAGAGATAGTTTAAGAATTCAGAAGAGTGAAATAATTCAGCTTAGGAAACAGAGGAAAAGGTTGCGTTGCCAAAGAGATACAGGAATCATCTTTAATACCAAAATAAGAGCTTTACATTTTGATGCATTTACATGTGGGACTTAAAACTGGTTCTGTACTTTTTTTTAAGGAAATAATTGCTAGAGAAAATTCTAGTTTCATGAAAAGTCCTTTGTGTAGGCTCTTCATACAAAATATAGTTGACAAATATTCAGATTATACTTAAACATAATTTTAAAAAATTACAAAATATTAATTGTTAATTTTGGTGCATATTTTCTGTTCATGCTTTATTTTGGATTATATCTGATTGCATAAAGTAATAAACAGTTAACAAAATGACAAAAAAATCTGTAAAAAATAAGATTTCCACAAATTTTGAGCATGTGAAATGCTTCAGACACTGGCATTTCTAATATCTATGAACCCAGTTTTAAGGACAACATTCATAATATATTGCAAAGTTTCTTAGGGAGGAGGGCTCAGAGTTTTCTTTAGAAAATTACTTACAGAAAAAGAAAAGTATTAAATTTTTCTACTCACAGTTATAAAATGTTTTTAAATTATAGAATCTGGTTTGTAATATTTAGAGACTGAATGGATTATGCAAGGTGAAAGATAAAGGAAAAGCAAAAGGAAATAAGGTGCCTGTAAATTACTTGAACTAACTACAAATCACTGGCAAACAGTTACCAAGCATTTGGTAACTGTTTAGTTAGTGAATTAGTGAATTGAAGGTGCGGTGCACAGTATTAACACATTCTAAAAACTACTTCTTGTTGACTTGTGATTAATTTTTAGTACGAAAATATCCCTGACTCCAGTAGACATGAACTAGAGTTGTTATACCAGTGCATTTTTAATTTAGCATGGAAAGATTGAGCATTCATTGTTAATACATATTTAAAAGTGAAATGGTAGCTGAAGCCAGGTAAATTCAGAGACTATGTCAGATCACTAATATTAATTATGCACACCCAGTTAAAATATGACAAAAAAATTACCTCCTACTGGTCCATTATGAAAGCTATTTTCATATCCCAAGTGTCATGCAACACCATTTCATTTTAAATAAAATTATATTCCATACATGCATCTGACCCATCCACCTTTGAAGACTTTTGTTTATTTCATGATAACTTGGAAATAGCTCAGTGATTTTATTAGACCTCCACTGGTAATTTATGTAAGGTGGGTCTAAGACCTTTATTAATTTCTACAATTATATTTTTAACATTCTATTTCCAATCTGTATCAAAAAAATAAATTTATTTACCTTTGCTGAAAATACTACCTGTTAGCAATAATAATTTAAAAAGTGAGTGCAAACAGAAAATTATGAACACTACTAAAATTTGTGGTTTACATCAAACTTTTTACTCTAACCACATCCTGAATATCAAGTCTAAATTATTAACCACATTTGCCTTAGTAGTAACTTCATTTTTCTTTAGTGTCTAACCCTAAACATTATTCTTCAAGTGTATTTTAACTATTTTATGAAATAGAATAAAATTTTCACCAAACAAGTCCTGCCTCAGGGTATGTTTTCTTTCTGATTAATGTAGTAGTTACATGACATTTCTAAGAAATAATTCTGTCCTGAACACTTAAGAGTGTCACCAGACTTTTTAGTTCTTTAGACTTTTTGAAAAATACCTTTCTTCCCCCAACTGATCTTTATTCAAATAAAAGAATATTTTTTTTCTTTATTTGTGTTTAAAGCACACAACTCGTTGCTGGAGACAAAAAAGTACATAGAAAATATCTAGAAATAGTCAAGACAGAGTGAACCAATGAAAGTTGGTGTATAAAAACAGAGGGATGTAAAATCTATTTTAAGAAGTCCTAATCTGTATATATATATATATATATATATATATATATTTGCATTGTAATTTCTTGCTTTGCTGAAATTACTAAAAGAAATCAATTAATAACACTTTATTCAATTCGTTTAAAAATTACTACGTATGTCAAGCAAGAAAAAAATCATATGAAATTTCTATTACATTTCTGGGTTTTTTCAGGAAAAGAGCAAAAACTTTCATGGAAGGCCTGTCCCAGAAAGCAGGAAAACAGACTGCCCCTACTCAGACTAAAGAAGGGTGTGTGTATACATAAAAACTAGGTTTATTTTTCATCCACAACTTCAGCCTAAGAAAATGTCTTTTAGAGAGAAACCCATATTTGTTTTGTGAAGAATAACTTCTAAGACTGGATAAATTTCTCTTTGTATGGATGAATGAGAGTTCTGGAGAAGTTGTAGAATACATGGAAAAAAGATACTGAATGGAGATAAAATTTCTCTCTTTCAGAGTTAAAATTGTGGGCTCAAATTTTGTGAAATTTAAAATATTCTTGCAATATCCAAATCTCCTCATGAACCTACTTTGTCATAACCCTACAAACAAGCCTGAAAGTGCACAATATATGTAATCTGCATAAACTAGCCCCGAGGCACCATTTATCTGGCAAAATTATTGCCTGAGGAGAAGCTTTGTTTTAATATTGCAGGCTTTTGATGCTTTTACTTACTCATGTAAGTTCACATAAATCCATAAATGTCTGAATTAGGTTTCTCGTATTATGACAGCTTGCTCAGATGGACGAGTTCCACTTGAAATATCAGTCATAGACCCAGAGAATCATACAACATCTTGAGTTAGAAGATTCCACAAGGATCAAGTCTAACCACTGACCCCACACCAGACCATCCGAAGGATCACACCATGTGCTGGGAGTGTTATCCAAATGCTTCTTGAGCCCTGTCAGGCTGGTGCTGTGACCACTTCCCTGGGGAGCTGTTCCAGCACTCAACCACCCTCTGGGTGAGGAACCTTTTCCTGATATCCAACCTAAAATAACAAAACTTCAGGCCACTCCCTCAGGTCCTGTCACTGCCCTCAAGAGCGAAGAGATCAGTGCCTGCCCCTCCTCTTCCCCTCATGAGGAAGTTGTAGCCTGCAATGAGGTCTCCTCTTCTCCAGGCTGAACAGAGCAAGTGACCTCAGCTTCTTTTCATATCGCTTCCCCTTCAGGCCCTTCAATATCTTTGGAGCCTTCCTTTGAATATTCTCTGATTTATCTTCCTTATAGTGTGGCACCTAAAACTGCACACAGGACCAAGGTAAGCCTGCCCCAGTGCAGAGCAGAACGGGACAGTCCCCTCCCTTGCCCAGCTGACAGTGCTGTGCCTCGTGTACCCCAGGACAGGGTTGGTCCTCCTGGCTGCCAGGGCTCACTGTGAACTCTCCAATATGCTGTAAACCCAAAACCCCAAGTCCCTTTCTGTGGCACAGCTTTTCAGCATCTCATTCCTCAGTGTGTACATATATCCAGAATTATCCTATCCCAGGTGCAGAATCTGGCACCTGCCCTTGTTAAACTCCATACAACTGGTGATTGTCCAGCCCTCTAACTTGTTGAGGTCTCTCTGCAGGGCCTTCTTCCCTTCCAGGGTCTAAACAACTCCTCTCAGTTTTTATCATCTGCAAACTTACTTAGTATTCCTTCCAGTCCTGCAACCGACTCATGAAGATAATGAAAAACACAGGGCTGAGGATGGAGACCTGTGGAACCCCACTAGTGACAGGTTCCCATTCACTAAAACTCCTTGTGCCCAATCCATGAACCAATTGCTCACCCATCATATGATGTGGATATCAAAATGTGGGCTGGACTTTTTGTCCAGGATTCTGTGAAAGACAGTATTGAATGCTTTACTGAAATCCAGGAATATTATGTGAACTGATACATCACTGATAAAGAATATTATAGGAAAAAATAAAGCCAGTTTTAAAAAAATACTGGTTAAGCCTTGTTGAATTGAGAGGAAGAAGAAAAAAAAAAATTGAACAAGGAGAAAATTACTACACTTTAAAGAAGCATTAATTGTTCTTGATATTTTGTCTAGAAGAAAATAAGTAGACAAATATAAAGGACAAGATTTTAATACCACATTTTAACTAGACTGTTGAACTGCACCGTGCATTTACACTCCAGTAGTCACTCTGGAGCCTGAGTCTACATATAAAAGGGTGAAGAGACAGTGAAAACTATCCAGGCTACATATTTTAGACTGCCAGACTCTTCTAACAGGAATAATTCAGAAAATATTTTCCCCTTCCACTAGCTGTGGAAGGAACCTAGATCACAGAATCATTTAGGTTGGAAAAAACCTTTAAAGGTTATCAAGTCCAACCAATGGATGGCTTGCTTAAAAAGAGGTACCAATTATTTTTAGATAGCTGGCATTGGAGGAGATGATTCCTATGCCCCATACTGCTCATCCTTTCTTTTCAGAGTAAAACAGAAAACAAAAATCAGGGGAAAAATAATATGTCTGCTTTTCTTTGGTTATGATGCACCTGCAAATTGTATCATATAGAGACGAATAAGTGTAATGTGAACTTCAAATGCTACTAGTCCATTATCTAGTCCAAATGCTGCTACTACATTATCAAGCTATTTCTTCCTTAAGAGAAGAATTTTTGTCTGCATAGCTCAAACTTGCACCATTACTATGCAGGAGAGATTAGAAATGTGAAATCTCTGCTATAGGTTTTTATACTTTCTCCATTAACCATATTGATTTAAGTTTTCTTCTGAAGAATCAATGACTTGAATGACAGCCAGCTAGACTTCAAGTACAGTGCATTTGCTAAATTGGTTTCAGTCTCTGCTACTCTCACCATTTTCTACCCACCACACAACAAATATTTCTATTACACCTATGGCATGTAGCCAACTGATTGCCTGTTGAAGACATTAGACTTATATTTGGAGAGATCCTCTGTGGCCGCCAGATTGATTGCTGTGTCTTTCAGGTAAAGAGCCCCAAAAAGTGATACTTTAAAAGATGAATACTAGTGCTGTAATGCTAGTTATGCCAATAAAATAATCCCAGCATGCTCTCTTCAACTGAAACAAAATTTCTCATTGTCTTCTATAAAGCTGTTTATTGGGTGTAGGTGCCAAGATTTCAGTAGTGGGTGAGCTGCAGGGATGGCCTCTGCAAGCAGATGGCAGAGCTGCCCCAAATTTGACACAGCTGGTTCCAGCCAGCTCCAGTGGACATACCTCAGGACATGGCTGAGCCCACCAAGCATACATGAAAAAAGGTGGTAATCAGAATGCAGTGGATGTGAGAGAGAAAGTGTAAAACCCTGAGATCACCAATGTCAGTGAAGGGGCAGGAGCAGACTTGAAAGAACTGTAATCCATGGGATGGGCTCCACACTGGAGCAGAGAAAAGTGTGAGAATGAAGGAGCATCACAGAAGAAATGGTATTAACTTTCTGCCAGCCCAAATCTCCAATGCCCTGTGTTTCACAGGAGGGAGAACAAGTAGTGTAGGAAAGGAAGCAGTGACGCTAAGTGAAGAAGGGCAGGTGAAAAGCAGAATGAGTTTTGAGTTTTGACTTTTTTTTCTTACCATCCTTCATTTTTAAGTGGCACTAAATTAAATTACTTCTCCCTAAGTCAAGTCTTGTTTGCCTGTGATGGCAATTGGTAAGCAAACACCATTTCTTTATCTTGACAAATGAATTTTTCCATCTCATTTCCCCCACCACCTTTCTGAAGAAGGTTAGTGAGAAACCAGCTTGGTAGGACTCTGGCAGCCAGCCAAATGCAATCCACCACAATCTGAAATATCAAAATGTCCTAGAGGTTATTCCTTTCTCTTGCCATTGATTCAATACAAATACATGTCTCAGTGAGCAGCCTATTAAAGCTGAAGTTCATGAGAGTAAGAGGTGTTCTTAGAATACTGATGCTTCGGATGACATATATTTCTGATAAATTAAGCAACATGCATTTTAAGACTTAGTTGAACTGCAGCTGATCACCCATCTTTTTGTTTAATAAAATCTTCTCTCAGGAATTTGTCTAGTGTCTGTGTGGAAAAATGGCATAACAGAAGTTAGAGTGGTACAGGAATTATAGGGAGAAATGCAGTTGCTACTCACTGAATGGAACACAGTTGCCATGCTCAAAGCCTATTCCATGATGATTCTTCATGCACACAGTGTGCAACTCTAAGCACCTGCCAAGGGGGATGGAACAAATGCTGGAGCAGAGTGGAGGTACCTCAGTCAGGCTCTTGAAACCCTTGCAAGGAGTGGAAGTCAGAGGTACTTGGCAGCAGATAAACTGCATAGCACCTGTTAACCAGGGGAGATAGAAGATTTCCTGCTGCTGAGCTAGCAACTGTGGTGAAATTGCTCTCCTGAGATGAACTTGTTTCACTATAACCTAACTGTAATATTAATGCACTTCATCCCAAAGTTACCCACCTCCAAGGTATGACCGCACCTCACTGAGAGTGCCTCTACAGGTTTTTTTTACTGTCATTTTAAAACTGAATTGAGAGACCTTTATACCAATCAGTAATGAAGGTATGCATGGCTAGAGTCAGCCAAGCTACACCTAAAAATAAAGAAATAGTATGAAACAAAGTTGAGAATAGGGAAAAATTAAAGGCTCCAGCATAAGAGCTGGGATCAGTTGATGAGCTGGACCTGTCCAGGGGCATAGGAACACCTATTGGGTAAAAACCACACTTTATGCACGCTGAGCACTTTTACTGGGGATAAGAGCTTATCTGCATATTGCTTTGAATATATTTTGCAATCAGATACTGTCACTGACAATCTTCAGTTATATATCCAAATACAGTGGGAAGACCCACTGAGGGGTCTCCCCCCTTTATGCTGCTGGTTTGTGTCCCTGAATAAATCTGTCAAACTACCCTTCAATCAAGAGGGACTGTTCAGTGAAGTGTCCTCATAATAGGACACTGACCGACTGGCCAGGCACAGGGTTTAGGATTTCCTTGGGTGTGGAGAAACAAATCGAACTTTAAATGGTTGAAGAAATGTCATATTAAGGGTTGAGAAACCCTTTCATGTGATTAAATGTCTGTTTGATTCAATCTTGGCTTTTAGCATTCATGGCAACCTCTGGAAATGAAATTGATACCACAATAATATTTTGTATTTGTTATCTGCCATTTCTGGTTGCCTTTTTAAAAATTATAATTGTTGCCTTATAAATTGGTATAATTCTTCCCTAAATCTTGCATTGTTTAATAATAATATCACTTATTTTCTAGACTGAGGCTTTTAAAAGTGTTTGTAGCAGAAAAGTATGAAACTTTCATGTGACTATGGAGCAGGGAGGAAGTAAATGCAGAAAAGATGTTTTGGCATCATGTAGTATTACACTAGAAAATTAAAATAATTTCTAGCATCTCTGAGCTAGGATTAATTATGTGCTCTAGTTTAGACATCCAGACACTAGATATCCAGATATGAGTTACCCACTCTTTGGTCTTTTCATTGCCAATGGTGAGAAATGGATGTCTTCAGTTGGGAATTTTTTCGTCCTACAGTACTTTTCTTTAAAAGTTTGATAAATGCTTTAAGAGTGTTTGTTTCTCTGCATTGGTTATCTAGCTGAAATAGGCATTTGTATTTCTTGCATTAAATAAACCTTGGCTGGCTAGGGATAGTACAGTTGGGATAGTTTTTCAACACAGGAAGGGCATTTTTTTTAGTCTATACTAGACAGCGGGTCCCTAAACTAGTCAATTTAGCTCCCTTGAAATCCAACAAAACTTAGCTGTTCAGCCAAATTACACTGAGTTTATGATACAAAAAACAAACCTGGAGCCTTCTTGCATGGACAATTTTCTAAATTTCTTAAAGGCATGGTGGGGATAAAAACATTAGTTGCAATCTCTTCCAGCTGAAACTTATTCCCTCTGTTGTGGTAAAGGACAGAATTAGTAATGCCAAGCAAACTAGTTTCTCTGCTGCAGCCTTTGAGGAATTGCCTTAGGAGTGCTTAATCTAAATAAATTAAAAGTTTCTATCACAACTGATTTTTGGTGACTGTGGCTGACTATATTAACTCCAGAATCTGAAGGAAAAAATCTATTAATATACAATGCATAGTGTATCAAATTTATTTTATATGTAAGACCAAATTCTTTTTTTCTGCACTGCTTCTGTTCATTGAAATATTATGTGGGTCAAGAAAATAATGTATCATTTTAATTCCTTGATCAGTATATCAGTGAAGTGGTGGTGTGAATGTTCTAGCAATCATATCTAAAGCCCACTAGCTGAGAATAACAGAAGTTTAATGCTCTGCAGCCAAATTTACATTCCAGACTATCATGCACACAACCCTTTCACAACACCTGAGATTTTTACTGCAACAGAGAGTCACAAAGGCGGTGAGCAAAGTTGTAATTCAACCATTAAAGTTCATACAGTATACCAGGGAGAAAGTAATAATCAGCTCCTAGGTATTTATTCTGTTCTTACATACATTGCATACATATTTCTACAGGAAATTTCCAGGGAAATCTGCTGATTTTGTTTTCATAGAAACATATTTAGTCAGTTCAGTTTAAGGTTGAAGACCAAAAGATTACACACACCAAAATCTTTTAGAATGGCAGTTTTGTTTACATTTACAGTTTTGTGAAATACTCATGTGCTGTGATGCTCTTGTATTTGCATCCTGATGAACAGATGGAAAAATGATCTCTTCCTTTCAGCGTTGTCACTGCTTCACTTACCATCATAATTTCATTACTATATCTGTCCTAAACTATTAATTCAAAAAGAAAATTATTGTATCTTGCTGTGGGAAGTTAGCCTTTGACCAACAAAACCACACACGCCACCATGTGCATGTATAGAAGTTAACGGTATATTTCCCCCCTGTACGTAATATCCTCTTTTCAATATACAATCTTTGGTAGATAGCTGGGTAAAATTTACCTTTGAGTTCAGTGAAATCAACCATGGCAGCCTCAACTTCATTTAGAAGCAATCATTCCTTGGGCAGCTAAGTAACCTCAGAAATGCATATGATTAAAAATCAGTGACTTGGGATGAATTTTGCACTCAGTTACGTGTGGAGATCTACTATACTTTTAATATTCAGACCTATATAGGATTGTATAGTATGAGTTGAACCTGAAAATCTCCCAAACTAGAAAGACAATAATTTTTCCTGCATTAAGGGCTTTTGGCTCCTGGTCAGATCCCCTGCCATTTCCACTTCAGAAAAGTGAACTTAATATTTTTTCAGTTAACGGATGAATTCCAATACTATCTAAAAAGGGGTTTGAATATGATTTATGTAAAGAGCTCGTGACAAAAAAGAAGATATTTGGAACAGCTGGAATTCATGCTTTAATTCAGTAATCTAATTCAGTAGTTTAGAAAAACAGACAAAATGATGACAGGGAAATTATTTCCTTTTTTCCATCTATACGGAATTACATGAAAGTGAAAACAAAAATATCTCAGAGAATTGGCCATTACAAGTACCAAGTACTATCTTTATCAAACACCAGAATTTGATGTAAATTCATTTAATAAAATGTCAATCTAAAACCAGATATTTTAAGAGGCTGATCTTTCCTCAAAGAATTTGTTAATACAATGACTTTGATTCAGCATTTGAAGCACTAAGGTCCAAGTCAAGAGATTTTTGAAGGGGAGCATTTCCAGAGCAGTGATACTTTGCTGGAAAAATTAGTTGAGATTACAGTGTTGTCAAAAAGAAGAAGTGTAATTGTTCAGCTGTTTATTATTTTTGTTGTTATTCAAGGCTTTTATGATGTCACTAAAGGCTATGCTGCAAAAGCATTGGATCTATTTATATGGAACATTTTAAAGGGTTTTATTATCACTTTTGTTTTTCAAATAAATTTCTATAAATTAAAATAAATTTCATTTATTTTGGGGACAGTCAAATTTAGGATAGCAGAAATATTGGAAATCCTTAGAAATTTTGGAAGACAACAATGCTCAAATGTCTTCCCAAAACATTTATACCTTTTAAGGTTAACTGTACCTTTGAAAGGGGGAGATTTAACCCAACTCCCTGACTCTAGTGGCTGCACAAGGATCACCTGCTGCTGTCATAGGAGAGGGCTTTATTATCTTATTACAGGGTTCATCAAACTTCAGTTTTAATGATCATTCCTGAATGCAGTTCCTCATCCTTCCTCAGGTGCCAGGAAGGACAAGGGTGTTTCTACAAGGGAAAGATCAATCAGAGACACTTCAAAGGAAGGAACTCAGAGGTAAGAAAAAAAAAGGAAAAGGAAAAAAATAGTCACATTTCAGTGATATGATAGATCTATTTTTAAAAGCCCAAACAACTCCATTTTATACTGGGGAAAACCTTGTTTCATGTTGTAGGTCTACAACTCTTTCTCCCATCTGTGGGTCTCAAATATTAAGGCTCTCACTGGTAGTTTATAAGATCTCCTTCTGCTTTTAGTATTATTGCATATGGCAGAGGCCTAATGAAGCCATTTTTTGTTTGTCAAACAGTACAAAATCTGTGTCCATTGAAAAAAATTAAACTTTTCAGGGCTGCCATGCAAGAGGAACTCTATGTTGGTATTTGTTGATGAATTTGCTTGTTTAGCTATTTCCTTTAAATCCTGAAAAAAATAGCAATATTCACATAATACATAAATCCAATTCAAAGAAAATTTCTGGAAAAAACCCCATATTTTCCCAGAAATCATTTATGCCAACTAAAACCATCCCTTGCTGTGGGGTATGGCAATTACAAATAGTAACAGGGTAAATTCTTTAAAGTCAGGGAAAATGACCAGTTCAGTTCTGTATTGGGTCAGGGTACTGACTAAAAGGAGTGCTTAGTTAAGTGGAGACTTACGTGTTCATAAATCCGTTAGGGACATGATAATCAGTGGGAGGAAGACTCTGAGTGAAAGACTAAACAGCAGCATCTTGAAGAGCTGGATTGCTCATTTACTGGTTTACACTGAAATTGTAGGCCCATTTGTTTAGGCATTTGATTAGTTATGATAATTTATGATCTCTTTTTTTTTCTTTCTAAATTTGTCCTCAAACAGTGTAATGGATACATAATAACATTCTTAAAATAAATAAATAAAATTCCTTAGAAGTGACAAATATGATTCATTTTCTTTTCGAAGTTTTGGGCAACATTTTTACTGCATTCTGTAGCAATTCTAGGTACTGAGATTTTTTTATATACATGAATGAGGGATGAACATGAAGTATGGAACAGAAAAATTATCATCCTGAAACAACAGAATTTCAGTCCATCTGAATTGTTTTTGTTCCTAGCATCTCTGTAATATGTAGCTATATGAGAAGTCACATTTATGTATATGTATGTGTCTTTCTTTCCAAAGTAAAAGATAAAGCAATAGTTGATGATGCAACAGAAATTCTTAATTTTTTTTCAAATATCAATTAATTATTATTCTATAACAGAAGAAGTGCTTACTAATGCATATTTTATGATCCTGCACATTAAATCCATTATTCAGAAATGCTGAGGTTATATTCCAGATAAAATACAGCTCTTCCTATCTGGCACCCTAATTAAGGACAAGTTTGAATTCACCTTGCAAAACCCATTAACATTCTGACTTGGAGGTACAGGTCAAATGTAAATTACCTGGCAATTATGACTGAGAGTCCAGAAAGTGCCAGCTTAGAGTGCCTGGAGACTACTTTTTGTTGACCTCATTAGGAATATTTTAAATGAATACATAAACATGAAGAAAAAATATAGAA
Organism: Petroica traversi; assembly: GCA_025920805.1. Lineage (NCBI taxonomy): Eukaryota > Metazoa > Chordata > Aves > Passeriformes > Petroicidae > Petroica > Petroica traversi. The sequence goes on along the minus strand of JAHLSL010000062.1, from coordinate 16,177,439 downwards.
AAGGTTTTTATTTTAAGTTTTCAATTAATAAGTGATGTTGATAATGGCTTTTTCAGAAACACTGAAAACTTAAAAAAAATAATTAAGATGAGAAAAGGGAAAGAAGATATAAAAATATTTTATATACAATTTTTCAGTGCTACACCACAATTAATTCCTAAGGTTATGCAGTGGTCATAAGTAGAAACGTAAAACCAAAAGTGTTTTTCCAAAACTAGCAAAAGAACACCTATGCAGACAGCTTCTTTATAGAGTTTCAGAATTTTAATTGTATACATATAGATAGGTGTATACATATGTATATAAACAAACACAGAGTGTGAGATGTTTTCCATTTTCCCAGTACTGGCAGGAATTTAAAACTGGAGGGTTCTTTGCCTTGCTTTGTTTTTCCCTTATGTTTTACTTTACCTTCTGCTATGCTCCTTGCCCAAAGTTTTGTTAATTATTTTGTGTTTCTATTGTACCAAATTACTAAAGTCACAGAAGGTAGCAGACCAAGTAAAATATTGTTATGCAAATAACATATAGTTATTTTTGAAGTAATCAAAATTAATATAGAATAAGATGGCTATCATTGTGATTGTTAATTGCTGCCTTTTTGATAATCCACTTCTTCTCTCACCTGTTACCAACTTTTGCCGTAGTTTATCAGTTTTAAGAGTAGGCTAGGACAAGTTTTAAACCTCCTCAAAAAGTTTGAAAGCTACCATTGAAAAGAAACCAGGGAAAATACCAGTGGGGATAAGGCACTGGATAAAGTGAATAAATAATATAAAATCAGTGATGGAGATCACAGTAACTATATATTAAGTAGATAATTGGTCCAATTTAGCACTGGCATTGTTACTGTTGGAATATAAAGTTTGATCAGAGATGTCAATAGAAGTTATATATTGCCTGAATCTAACTTTCTTAGAAAAGAGAGACTAACACTTATTCTCACATAAAAATCTTCTTATGAAGTCTACATTTTCTTGTAATCTGCAGTGTTACTTGTAAATGGAGTTTTGCAAATAATGTCTCAAAAGTATAATGGTTTTATTTTGTTGAATTGTTCCTGAATATTTTGTCAAGGAATTAGGGAGTATGTCTATATCAGCTGCCTTGACCTTATGGGTGATTTTAACTTCCCAGATACCAGCTAGGAATGTCATGCAGCAAACACAAACTGGTTCAGGAAACCCCTGAAGAATGGTGAAGACAACTTCATGGAGCACATTTAAGGAAAAAAACTAATAAAAACCCTTCCAGATTTGTTGTTTATGAACAAAGGAGGACTCATGGATGAAGAGGTTGTTGGTTATTGTCTTGGGCCAGTACTCTTTAATATTTTAATAATTAATCTAGGTATAGGAATCAAAAATACAGTAAGGAAATTTGCTTTTTATACTAAACTAAGAAAGAGTGACAGATTCCCTCAAGGGCACAGAGGTCTTACAGAGAGATCTGGGTAGACCTGTGAGCTGTGCCTTCACCAATCATAAAAACTTCAACAAGTGCAAGTACCAGATTCTGCTCATTGCAGAGGGGTTGGACTAGATGACCTTTAAACATCCCTTCCAAGCCAAATTTTATATCAGCTAGGATATACCCTAAGGTGGGTTAATCCTGGTTATATGGGAGGACGACAAGCTGGAGAAGAGCCTCACAGAAAAATATCTGTGCAGCTGGGTTGATGACAAGTTTAATATGAGCCAACAGTGTACCCTGGCAACCAAAAGGGTGAACTGACCTTGTCTGCATTAAACACAGCATCACCAGCTGGTCAATGGAGGTGATTGTGCTGATCCCCTCTGTGCTGGTCCAGCTGATATTAAACACTGTGTGCAGTTTTGGATGTCTCAAAATAAGAAGGATGTTGTCTCATCATAAGATCCAGAGGAGGGCAGCCAAGGTGGTAAAAGGTCTCAAGGGCAAGACATATAAGTAACAATGGAAGTCACTGGGTTTGTTTAACTGGGTGAAGAGAAGGCTGAGAAGTGACTTCATCACTCACAGCCTAAAACTTTCCCAAGACAGGAAGTGAAGAGCTGATCCCCTTTCTGGTGAGCTGCGTCAGGGTAGTTCAGATTGGACATTGGGAAAAAGGCTCTCCCCTGAGATGGGGGTTGGGCTCTGGAGCAGACTCCCCAGGGAAGTGGTATTAGCAAGAAGTGAGTCAGAGTTCAAGGAGCATCTAGATGTATTAGTCATATTGTCTATTTTTAGGTAGTCCTGCAAAGACCAGGGCATTGGACTCAATGACTTTATCCAGCTCAAGATATTGTATGATTTTAGTGATGCGAATTGTGAAAAATTACCTGCCAAGATGCCTTAAATAAGCTCTTTTGCTTAAAGTTTTGAAATATTAAAGATTAAAGAGGAAAATAAAGGACAAAAGTGCAGATATTCCCATAATAGAATATTCTGAATTTATCAGAATTGAATATTGCAGCAGTCAGTCTTGTGATGTGGTATTGACCTCCCAGCTGTGAATTTCTGCCATTTAAAGAGCTGTTGGGTTCACTCTATAACACAGTAGAGTCTGGCAGAATATTTCTCTACTTAACATTCACATCATGTATGCATTTAAGAATGAGAGTTCATCAGGTTTTCTTCTTTCTTCTTGTGAGAATATAACTCACAGATATGAACTGAATGATGGTTTCTTTGAGGTCAGTACTGCAGGAGTATAATGGTTGTGTGAAGACAGAATAGCTCTTACTAAAAAATAAAAATTACAAAGTTCCTCTAAATCTAGGCTGTTTTAAAATAATGAGCCTGACTATGTACATAGTCTTTACTCATCTGTATGTTTATAATTAGAACTGTTATGCAATATCCATCAGTTTCCCAACTGTTCCCACTGTTTGTCATTCACAAACATTCACTGTGCCCTTGATTCATTGCTGATTAAACTTAGCTATTTAAAGAAATTTGAGATGTTTTTTAGGGTCACCTGGCCTCTCACTGCTGCTGCAGAAGTGACTGGCTTTCCCACTGGTCAAATCATATCTGACAGCCATCTGTTTCAATATCTTAGATGGCTGATGGAGTCTCAGATGTCTTCAGGCAACTGAATAAAAGTTCAAGAAGTGTGTGATTTTAGGCTGTGGACACTGAATTCTGAAAAGTGAATATAGGCATAATCATATCAGCTAGATATATAAGCTCCAAGTGCAGGCAGCGGGGATCTAGAGAACAATAATCTAAGCATAATATCTAATGTAATCAGAAGTACATTCCAATACTTCTATTGTAGAATAGTAGAATACCAAATTAGAAAGGACCTCATGCACCATCTGATCCAAATTTTCCTGGCAAAAGCATGATCGAAACAAGAGGGCAGCAATCTGTCCAGGCAAATCTTGACAAATCTTATTCTTGGAGAATCCACCGCTTCCCTGGGGAGATTATCCCTATGGATAACTTTTCTTATTATAAAAAAATTGTTGCTTTATGGCAAATCAAAATCTTACCAGAAGTAATGTACCCATTACCCCACATCTTTTCTAGGTGTTTCCTGAGAAAGTCTCCATCTTTATTATAGCCACCCTATAAATAGTGGTGCATGATGGTACAGACTCCCATAAGCTTTCTTTTCTCAAGGCTGAACAAACCCAGTTCTTTGAGCCTTTCCTCATATTTCATGTCTCCTAGATGTTTGATCATCTTTGTGACCCTTCTATGGGTAGTCTCAGCCTGTCCTCACCTGTTTTATGGCAGGGACCAAAGCTGAGTATGGTATTTCACATATGGCCTGACAAGCACTGAGAGGGATAATGGCTTTTTTTACTCTGCTAGTGATTCCATTGTTGTTGCACCCCAGCACCCCATTGACTTTCTTTACCACAGCAGCTGCACTATAAAAGCTGTTTGCTTGTATTGAGCTTGATGTTCGTTGGAACCCCCAGGTCCCTTTCCACACAGTTGCTCCACAGCTGGGTAAACCCCAGCCTGTGCTACCCTTTTGGATTGTTTACCTAGGTATGAGGCCTTACACTTGTTGAACTTCACAAGCCTCTTGTTAGCCCACTTTTCAGGTCTATTCAGGTCTTCCTGCAGAGTTGTTCTCCCTTCCAAAGGGCCCACTTCCCCACTCACTTTGGCATTATCAGCAAACTCCATCAGGGTACACTTGATCCCATCATCCAGGTCATTTATGAAGGTACTAGATGGTGTTGGGCCCAATTTTAGTCTCTGGGGGACAACACATATCACAGGCTGCCAGTTTGAATAGGAGCTATTTGCCAGCACCTCAGGATGCTGCCTGTCAGCCACTCACCCCAGTCACCACTTATCTAAACTCAAATACATCAGTTTATCTAGGAGAAGTCTCTGGGAAACTGTGTACAAACTGTATCATTGGAGAAGATACAGTAGGCAATGTCCACCAGTTGGCCTTTTGTCGTAAAAGGTGGTCAGCTTTGTCAAGAACAATTTGCTCTTGATGAGTAGGTGCTGGTTTTTCCCGGTCATGTGCTTCATTTGACATGTGATAACTCCCAGGAGAATTTTTTCCATCACTTTCATGGGAACTGAAGTAAGATTGACGAGCCTATAATTTCCTGAACCCGCCTCTATGCCCTCCTTCTAGATAGGGCTGACATTAGCCTTGTTCCACTCTTCTAGGAAGTCTCTTGATGTCCACAACTTCTCAAAGATCAGGAAAAGCAGCCTTGCAATGGCATCAGCCAGCTCTGTTAACATCCTTGGGGGGATATTATTAGGGCCAATTGTTTTGTCAGAAACAAATTCCTGTAACATTTCATGAACCAACTCTTCCTTCCCTGTCAGTGGGTCTTGGTTCTCATCAGCAGATCATCACACTGTGCACATTTTTGCAGGTACTTACCTTGTCTCCAGAAGGGTCTGGGCACTGGCTGCAACATGCCATCTATACTGAAGTCTTTTTCCTTAGCAGCACCATCTGTGCAGAAGCATTAGACATCTTGGGGGTTTTCTCTGTAGAAACATTAGTTTTATCTCCCAGATGAATGCCAGCCAATGTGGAAGCAACCCAATACAGCATCAACTTAAAAAATTGTGATCTAGTCAAACAGATTGGTTTAGTTGATGCCTTAGTTTGATGGTGTATTTACTGATTCAGAATATGTCAGAGGGAAGAATCCAATAAATTGTTCTTTCTGTTCTTTCTGTTTTCCTATGTACTGTTTCTTCACTTTTTAAATGATTATAGAATCCGTCCTATATCCAATTCTCCAAATGTCACTTGTCAAATATTTCTTTGTAGAATATCATTATCAAGCCTCAAATAATCTGGAAAGACCAGGGAAGTTGAATTCTACTAACTAAGCATTCTTAGAGTGAACACTGATCATGGCTGGAAATGCTAGATGCAGTGAATCTGCCTTTAAAATGACCAAATTTATTCTTTTGTGTGTTTCCTCACTCCAATATTTCTTCTTACTGTCATTTGAAAACTAAACATATGATGGCAAAAGAAGTATAGCACCCACAGCATGATGTCAGGTACATCTCACAGGCTGGAAGGGATCCCAGCAGGCTTTCTACATCAATTCAATCAACATCACAAATCAAACATACTTTCTGCTGTCTACTATTTACCATATGTGCTTCATGGTATTTAAGTATCAGACTTCAGTAATTAAATATGTCATTCAATGCATTTAAAAAGAGATAAAGAATTATGATTTGCATAGATAACCTGTTACCTCTTCCTACTTCCAGTGTAAAAAAAATACAATAATTTCTATCAGACTACTTCCAGGGATTGATGAAGTGAAGATGAAGAATAATTAATCCCCGAATAAATCTGACCAATGCACAAATCCAGGACTGAGTAGGAAAGAAGGTAACCTCTGAGCTTGTCTGTCTGCAATTTCGCATCATATTCTGGGAAAAGTGAAGAGGGTAGTTTATGCAGAAAAGATTCACTGATTCTGAATGCAACGTAAGAGACAAATAATTTAGTGAGTATGTCTCCCCTTTGAGGGATGGAACTTAACATCTTTAGTTACAGCCACAGCTTTGTTTTCTTGTCAGCTGAGCCTGTGTGACGTGCCAGGAATTCTGAAGATCTCTCTCACTATAAAGCAATTGCATCGTGGCATATCTTGTTGGCAGGAGGAGGAAAGTCTGTAATTGAAGTATAGGACGGGAAATTTCTTTAAAATATTTTGTTGTCATGCCCATTTTTGTCTCAAGCTGTGTCAATTTTCAAAAACAGTAGTAAATTTTCTATGTAATATGTAAAGTAATTTATTGAATGGGAAATTGCTTCTATAAATGTGAGCACTCACCTGAGAATTAAACCAGTGCTTCTACAGACAAATATCTGATGCTTCCATGCAGATGGAACTGGTGGAGACTTCAGTACAGATGGCAGGCAGAATGGGAATAGCTTAATTAAGACAAGTGATGTTTCCAGTAGTGTGCATAGCTTGCTACAATAATTATATCTTAAGTAAATAGTTCAGAAACTAGAGGGCCACAGATTTGCCCAGTGTGAAATGCAATCTGTTCTTATCTAAAATGCCTGGTACTTTTAAAATTATGTGTTCCTTATATTTCCTTCTTTTGTTATCTAAATCCGTAATTTAAACATAATTGATGTTCGCAAACCTTTCACTTACCTATTATATTCCTTACCTTTTACATTCCTTCATAATCTTGTGTATGAAGCTGCCTAAGAACTGAAACTGATCTACTCACCTTGGAACTCTTGGACAAGATTCAGCTTCAGAAGTACTGAACTAGAATTATTAAATCAGGAGGTCTTATCTCTAGAGTACTGACAATTCCTTGCAAGCGTACTCAGAAAAACAGAAGCCTCAACTTGAAATAGCAATTACTGATAACTTGTAGAGTGCCACTATAAAGGTACTGATGTGTCCTGATATATCAAGGGGGGAATGCACAAAAGACTAAAGGGGTTTTTTTCAGTCATCCTCTAATTCTGAAGTTAAACATACCAGTTTTTCCATTGGAAGAGCAACCAGCACTGTTTTTCTTTCCCCAGCTTACAAAATAATTTCTACAAATGTAGCAGTGCTGTTAATAAAGTGACTCACTCCAGAGAAGTTGCAATTTCTTTATTGAAATAAAGCAGCAATTTTACAAAATTTGGTGTCAAATGTGTTGGTGATAATGGCCAGGTACATTAGATTATTTACAGCATAGAGGACAGGGTCAGACAAAACTGTCAGGGAGACCACCCTGCTGAGCCATGATGTTCACAAAAACACCCTTATTTTCTAAACTACTTCTTAGAGGTCAGTTTAGGTGCATCTGGATCCGTAATTAGTCCCAGACTTGTTCGATGCTTTACGTCTGAAGGATAATATGTGCACAATCAATCCTTTATAATCACACAGCTAAATTTCAAAGTGTCTGTGTACTTATTCCTAATTCACGTACTGAGTATCTGACATGACAAGGATCTTCTCATACCCAAGGAGTAACCTTGGGATGTATAACTCTCAAGGAAAGATCCTGCTGTACAGGAGACCTCAGTGGGCCCTTGGCTGTCCTGTATGTACAGAGTAAGACAATGAGCTTATTGTCACATTTGCATGCTGAACTACAAATCTTAGTTTGTTCTAAACTTTGGGTCAGATCTCAACCAGCACTATGATAAGCTGGGTGCACTGCCCAGATTATTCCATGGACACTGCAGTGTCTCTCCTGAATTTACTTTGAGCTGTATGCAGCCACTATGAGTAGACACACCTATTAGGACTGCCACTGGTGATTATCCTGTGAGCAGAGTTACAGAAAATTAAGGTCAGGTTGAGAGGGAAGGGAGGGGACCCCACTGTCCTACCAAGTGACCTGCTTCATAATTATCCACTACCTAAGCCTTCTTTTCAGAGCTCTTATTATGTGTGAAAATTGTAAGTAGAAGCCCATCAAATTATTTCAACTGTCTCTAGTACATCTCGTTACACCTCTTATGCTTGCAATAGAGTAGTGAAGGAGAAATAATTCTATAAATTATATTAGAATAAAATCCTAAACATCCACTGTGCGATTCATAAATGTGGAAACTTATTTTATATCCTAATAACTTGAATGATGGCATCTCTTCAAAAGAAGATCTATTTTTCTCACTTATTTAAGCAGGCATTTCTGTTGACTAGCTGAACTCTCTAGAAATCTGGGCAAACTGAAAGCCCTAAGAACCCAGGGAATCACAGTGGTCATCTGAAACTAAAATTTAGATACATACATTAACTTTAATGTCTAGGATTACAGCCTGTGTCATGCTTTTACTCCCAACTCTTAGTCTTGGAGTTCCATAAGCAGACTTCCCACATGCTTTGAAAATTCCACCAGTATTTTGCATCAAGAACCAAAAAAAAACCATGTAAGTCCCTGTGTGTGTTATGTTTGACTAGAGATCTTCCTTTATATAAATCTCCAGAGAAATTTGTGTTGCCTACATGACCAGTTCTATTCCTAACAGGAGTGAACAAATGAAGTATCAAAACTCATGCAGTGTTAATGCCCATGGAAATCAATTTGCTAGTTGTGATCTATGTTGTAATAGTTACAGCTTTCTCTTTCGGCTTTACTGTAGTCTTTGTTTTGTCATCCTGATGAGATTTTATTTATTTATTCCTTTATTTATTTCATATGCTTCCCTTTTATTGCAGAAGACCTTAACTGAGGCCTGAGTCATTAGCCTGTCCATTAGGCACTGCACTGCTAAATAATGTCATTGCCCTTAATGTCTTCAAGAATTTAGGTCTAAGTGTTTTCCCATAAAAATAAAAGGAAGCTTTTGGAATGGACATAGTGAATCTTGAGGATTTTTTTCAACATATGAACACAAAAGTGTTCCTCTAACCATTTCTAGAGTGAGCTTTTATTTGATCACACTGGTTGTGGGTTTATCAGATGTTACTGAAAATTAAGATGTCAGTCACAACAGCTTTTATTCATAAGAATTTACTTAGGACACACATCTTTTAGAAATTGCCAATGTCAGATACCTAATCCAAGGAAAGAAAAAAGTATTCTTATTTCTAAATATAATGGTTGAATCTGAAGAACATCTCTTTCCTCCCCCTCCCCCCTTCCCCCCCATTTCTAGCATGTCAGCACTAGATAAAAATAGCAGTATTCAGCTAGGGTTCTGAAGCAAGTAGATTATTTGATCTGGCATCACAATCTCTGTGGCTTTTTTGGCTCATATTGTACGTGACCAGTTCATCTTGAAGAGGTGTTGAAAGGAGAATTCATTTCACAAGCCATGGCATCAATTTCTGTATCCTTGCAGCTCTGTTGCCCTGAGGTTTTTTTTCCCCTCTGCATTTTTAAAGCAAGGGACCCTAATTATTAGGAGAGATAAGGGGCACAGAAAGGCACCATAACCTCACACAAAACTGAGCCCTTATAAAATCAGATGTCAGGACATTAATTTTGTTCTTTTATATGAGTAGAAATAATACTCTGTAACAGTGTTAGGCCTTTGAAAGTGAAGGGCTTCTTTCTGACAGCATCAATGCCAGATTTCAGAGGACAAGAAAAAAACTTCAGTGCAGCCACTGTTTCTCATGGGAGGTACAGAGCATCTAAGAATCATGGTTTGTGAAAACAAATCCCATGTTTATTTGCAGATTTAAAGTTGTTCAGAGATTCATAACTATTTTGTGATATAGTTCTGCAGTTTATCAGATAATTCTGATCACCAAATATAGCAAGTGCTGAACACTTGTGGTAGCAGGGACAGGACAGATCTCCATGTCCCTCTTGGAGTTTTGGAGTGGCCTTGACTGGTTGGAGAGAGTTGAAACTCATTGGAAACAGTTTTCTTTCCCCACATTCCGGTGACTGTCACTGCCATTAGGAGCTGCTGCTGGCACAGGATCCCCACCAAGCAGACAGACACAGAACCCTGTAATCCCAGGGTGGGGACAGCAAAAACCATTTGTGTCATGGGGTAGGAAGCTTCCAGAAGAAGTGGGAGAAGCCTGCTGGAGCCAGAAATGTGGCCTTCAGCAGACTCTTAATAACTGCAGTGTTATTTGACATCAGTCTTGAGAAAAGTAGAGCATTTGTTGATGCTTAATTATCTCATGGAGGTTTTTTTCTTGTCTGTAAGAGGCAATTCATCAGAGAAACAATCTGCCTTCAAGTGTTTATGTGCATTTCTGTTGATTTGATTTTGGCATGTTTTCTGATGCTGTTCTTTGATCTTCAGTATTTATATCATCTGTTTTCCCCTTCTGATACAAAAATGGATGTTACTCCCCATAATAGATGCAATAAAAATACAGAACAAGGAACTAAATATTATGTAAACATGCAAACATTTTCAATATGGATGAAGGGATATTTTTTGGTTTTATATTCTTATAGAAGTATTCTAATTTTTTATTTATAAGACTTTATAAGACATGTATAAGTCATTGCCATTTGTGGGTTGTCTTTACATTTTTTAAAATGTAGCATATAATAAACTTGTAGTAGTTGATCACAAAACTTTTCATATTATTTTTTAAGCTTTCTCAGACTTTGGCTGTTATTTTCAAATAAATCCTCTTTTAATCCATTCACCATTTCTTTTCCTTAGTTTTGCAAATATGTAAACACATTCTTTTGAATTTTTGTTCTGTACACTAATAAACATTTGCATTTTATGTAAGATAACATTATTTTTACCTTTAACTCTTAAATTGAGAAGGAGATTCTCAAATCCTTCCAGGTTTGAAAGTATTTTTGACCATTGTAACAACTTCTGTTACACGTAGAATTCTCAGGTCTGGATGGGGCATTTAAAATCTTTATATTGCAAGCAGGAAGAGTTAGGCATCTTAAAATGTGGTACTCAGAACACAGAATAATGTCATGTGCATTGTCTGTGTGTAAATGGTAGTGGTTTTATGTTAGGTAAAGTGAAACTTTTAGGAAAAATGGACAGAAGTCAATATAAGTTGTGAAAAATTCCTCCAGATTTTAACCTATACAAATTCAGGTCAATTCCTCCAGGGCAGCACATGTCAAGTAGACTGCCTGTGATGTAAAAGGTCATTAGTACCAGTGTCATGTAGAGAATATTGAGGGAAAAGGAGACAGAGAGAAATTATAACAGTAAATAATCTCCTAAGGGAAGGAGTGAAAAAAAGGACAGAGTTGAGGTGCATCACACCCCATGGTGACAATCGCTTAATTCCTCAATAATCTGGCCCTAGATTACATAGTCATTTGTTCTGGGGAGCAGAGGCAGAGTCAATTGAGAAATAAAGGTGAAATGTCTGCAGTTCACAATCATGCCAATCACTAGGTTTTTCTCTTGTTCCTTGAAGTAGACATCACAGAACAGAAACTGCTTTACCTACATTAAAACTTAGACAATTTGCATTATCTTTTCTAAATCTCCAACATCACTGTACATTCTTCATTTGGCCCAAATGTTTTCTGGATGCAAAATTTCTTTGCATAATCATCACCTCTGCATTTAGAGTTCATTAGTTGGTAGGTCTATTGGAAACCAAATTAAGGTTATGACATTGTTTGAAGAAGTAAAAACTGTGGGTTTCCCACCACAGGTTAGAGAGAAAGATATACTTCCTGAGTAAATTTAGTCAATTTATCATTTAATCTGAATTTATGCAGGAAGCTAAATTTCCTTTAAAATTTAATTATGTCTTTGAATATTATAGTTCTGTATGCACAAAGTTAGAATGTATCTTACTTACCAAGAGGCATTCACATTTGTTATAATTAAAACTTAAAAGTGCATGTTGACAGACAATTTAGGCTAAGGAATTTTAAGAACATGCAAATGGTGCAATGATTTTTAGGCTTTGAAGCAACTGCTACCAAAGTTCAGAGGGGAAAAATTCTGCTTACTCCAGTGTCTTTTATTTTTCCTTTGGCTCCAAGACACTTCTTTCCCTAAAACATTAAAGTCTTCACATCTCTTTTCACCTTAACCAACCATACCTCTGATCTGTTTTCTCCCCCATCGTTTACTCTTTCTTCTTATTAAAAAGTAAAAATGGAAAAATAAAGTCAGACTATTTTCATTGGGGATCTGAATAAGGAGGGTGAAAATCAACAGAGAAGAATTACTGATGTTATTAGTGCAGTCAGTGTAGACTTTTCAGCCCATCTGGAAAGATTTCTTTTTTGTTTTTTTTGGTGTGGTTTTTTTGGGTTTTTTTGGTTTTTTTTTGTTTTTTTTTACCTTCCATATGTGAAAGTAACAGCAAGAACATTAAGGAGCTCTTGGAACCTAAACTGGTGACATTTTCTTTGCATTTTTGGAAATAAATCAAGAGAGGTAAGATGGCCAAGAACTATGGGAAACAGTATGAATGGTAACTTGTGAAGCATATGAACCTTTACAGAACTACTATGAGAGAATCAATTTTGTCATTCTTCTTTTAGTGAGTTTTTAGACAGTGTCTCATGAGGACACAGTGCAGCTGCATTCTTGAGCTGTACATCTCACAGCTGTGACCAAGATGTGAATTACATTATTCCAAAGTGTCTAACTCTGCACTCTGTCCTATGACATTTTAGCCTGTTTAGAGTCCAGGGATTGCCTGCTTTTACTGGTCAGAATAACTATTTTTTTTCTCTAAGTGCTGAATTTCTACTTGTCAGGTCTAGAAGGTTGTTTTTCTTTATCATGTCCTCTGTAATTTTTTCTGTTGGCTTGTCAGATGACAACTGCATATAGAATGGAAGAAGAAATTCTGTGATGAGCCCACTGTGGGGAGGAAGGAGAACAAAAGAGAGGAGACGGCATTTCTTGCTCAATTCAATGAGTTGTTTAATAAGACCTTCACATAATATTTTGGAAGTGAAAAGTATATTCATTTCATGACTACACAGATCAAACAAAAGAAAACAACTGCTGTCATCCTTTCACTGCTTAGCAAGGCAAACCTGGAATCTTCTTTATAGCCTTTTCACAAAGCTGAAGTATAGTGCTCAAAATACGCAGGCTGAATGTAACTTTATTTTTGAGCTATTTTTTGGTCTTGAATGTTTACCCAACTCATGACAGAGCTTCTTTAATGACTGTGTTCAAAATTGCCCTTAAGCTTAAGTATACCAATTATAATACATTTATAGCTTCCAATTAAATGCATTGAATTCTTTATAGAAACCTTAGGAGTTTCAGACATTTTAACATACGATGTAAATATATTCAACAAGTTATACATTAAAACAGTCTATTGTGAGATTTATAAAAACTCATTAAAATATTTTCTGGACAACTATATAATCTTTTAGATTTAGGAGCTGAATTTCAAAAGTACGGATACTGGAAGTCCTTTAATTAGCTGAATCACTACAAATTTTAAAGAACAGTTACGCTAATATACATTTCTTCTCTGAACTATGAATCATGGGGTGCACAGATATCTAGGCTAGCAATAAATGAGCTAACTCAGAAGCTCTAATTATCCTGTACAGGTAATTGCAGAAGAACAGGGTTAATTAGCCTGGATACAGAACCTTTTCAATGGAAACATGTTGTCTTTGCTGACCCAGTCAAGTATCTCTGTGGAACACTCACTGCTCCAGCTGCCAAAGACTTCCCTTTGGATATGAGAAACAACAAGTTAAGCTGTGCAGCTCTTGTAAGTGCAAAAATAATTGTAAGTAGCTCTCTAAATTATGTAGTAATCATAATATAAAATTAGAATGCAATGATTGAATTTATAGCACTTTTTGTATATGACATTTTTTTTTTTTTTTTTTTTTTGTGAATTATGCCTGGTTACTTTAGATCACATTTTACATGTAATTTATTTTTTAAGAAAAAAATCAAAACTTTCTTCAAAATCTTTACACTAGGGAGATGAAACTTAGCAATTACAATATCATACATCTTAACAACTCTGTATGTCACTCCTGGTCTGTGAATATCGAATTGTGGTCTTTAAATTGCTGAGGCATAGATGGTGTCTTCTCTTGAAGATCAGAGATCACCCAAGACTATAATTCACTTTTTTATTACCTTTCTTTCTGAGCAAGAAAAATAGAACAACAGCCACTCTGTAAAACGCCTCATTTTATCTGAAATTATCAGGTGATTAGTTACCATTTATTTCATTGAGAAAAAAAAAGAAAAATGTTTTGGTTTTTTCCCACTGTCTTTTCTTCCCGATTTTTCTCATTACTAAAAATTAACACAGGAAGATGTGAAAGATCACATCCTGAAAGGTAAACATGTGCCAAAGTTAATGAAAAATAGTTTTAAAAAACCTAACAAGTTCTTTAAATTTTAAAAGAAGTATTTTTTCAAAATACACTTAAATATATGCAGCCAATAAGCTCAAATTTATCTTTTTTATTAAAAAATATTATCAGTCACTGAAAAAGTTATTTTTATTAAGTTCCAGTTTTGATTAGAACACCAAAGAAGGGTTATTAGTACTTATCATTGGAAAAATATAAAGCTAAAATATGTATTCTATGGAAAATTAATAGAAATATATGCATTTAATTACTATTTAAATTTTTTATACACTTATTTATGACAATGTCCATTTAATTTAATTTTAATTGAATTAGCTTCTTGAATAGAAATATTTTGAAGCTTGGACTTTTTCTATGCTTATAAATTGATATTGGGTAAAAAGATTGTATGAAAATTAATGACTTCATCTGAGAAGCACTTAATGGGTTGTAACATTTTATGAAATTCTAGATGCAGTTAAGGTACAGAGAAAGCTTGTAGTAAAAATAATTTTTCGTGTAAGTATTTTCTGCATACCCTTAAAAACTTAGATGTAAATGAAACCATAAATACAAAGTTTTTGGGATCTTAACTTGCAATGGTACAAGTGGCAACTCAAAGTTATTCTTTACAGGTCACTTTCTTATATACTTTTCTGGAAGTGCAAAATTATCTCCCCTGTGCTTTTCCTTGTGATATTTATGGACAGTGGACAGAAGAAGTAGCAGCAGTGCTGTCATGCCCATGTGCTCTCTAGTGCAAGCCCACAGGTTTGTCACCTTATCAACCAGTTTACAGTTTGTGACCTGTAGTGCACGTTGGAGGAAGAGAAGAATACCAGCTTCTCATCCAGACATTTAGTGAGCAGGGAAATGCAGGCTTAGATTAATGTTGTGTAGTGCACTTGACAAGAAATTAATTGTATAAACTCATAATTTGAATAGCAAACACCATTGATCACTTAGATAATAATTTTCTTTCATATTTAATCTTCATATGCTTCAAAATAGAAACAAAGGACACATTTTTAATTCTATTGTTGTAACCAAAGTTGAAAAAGGGGAAATAACATATAATTTAATTAAAGCAGTGTCCTTTAAAATGGAGAAGAACTGCAAGGAATGACTTAGTTAAATTCAGTAAACGAGACTCTTTTAACACTTTAATATACTACTAATTTCAAAGCATATCAGAATTTAGTATATGATTCTTGACACTTTGAGGCTTATACTTATTTATAAAGCCCAGAAAAATAAAAGCCATTCCTATTCACAATCAAAAAAATGAACTGTTCTGTCAAAGATAAGAAAATAACTTTCCAATATCTAAAATTTGCAATACTACTGCACTGTACATATACATCTATACATGACCATAGATTCACACATTTAATATCTTAAAAATTGGGATTATTCCACATGAGTAGCCATATAATAAGATTATAAAGAGTTGCACAGTTGGTATCTTACAATTTTTCCTGCTGGGGTAATTGGTCCTCTTACAGGATTAAACGTTTCAAACAGGAGAATTGAAGTGCAGCTTGGATCTGCAATGTTGCATGGGTTAAACGCTCTTTAAGCCAACTGTCTCACTTGCATTGTGGAATTCTCTGATAGTTACGGTAGGCTGAATATTTCATCATGAATTCAACAGTGTTCTGAATGTTCAAGCTCTTTCACAGCCACACAGTGCTTCACTGAAGCCAGAAGTTTCTCTACAATATCCTGCTTGTATGGATTAATTTAAAATGCTGAAGCTCCATTTTTGATGCCATCTCATGATGTCCTGTTCATGAAATATCTTTCCATCCAAAATACGACTTCAACAACTGTTCACGGCCCTTTAGTCAGAAAACAAGTACTGAAATGCAGTAAATGAATAATTACAACAGGTACTTTAGGTTATAAAAAAAAAAAAAGATTTTTTTTCTATGAAAATCCAATGTCCTTCTGTTGTAGATGAGAGGATTTGGAGTTTTCCAGTGTTGTACTTTGAATCAACTTCACATTAATGATATTTGGACAACTTGTGGAGATTAAGTAAATTGTGATGTGACGTATAAATAAGCACAAAAGAAGAGCAACTAGCATTGGAAACAACTACAGTAAAATTGAATTTAAATAGAAATTGCAAACTGATAAATATTGGAGGAAATATAAAGGCAATATGCCAATTGAACAACATGAAAAGTGGTGATGCTGGAAGTGACTTGTCTAACTTCACGGAACAGCTGAACTCCTTTTCATGTACATATATTTAATATACTTTCAATAAAATGAAAAGAAATTATATTTTATATGGAAACTAAATCTTTGGGGAGTACACCAAAATGTGCACTTTTTTCTGCACAAGGTTTTTACTGAAAAAAACCCCAAACCTAGCAGTGGAAGTGGATGCATATCATGAAATATATTTTTAAAAGAAAAAAAGTTGCTTTGTAAACCGATTTCCAAGGCCTGACCCTGATTGCTATCAATGAGAACATGTCATGTGTTAGTTTTTGTATGGTTTGGCTCAGCTTCAAGGTGCAAACAATGAGACGGGTCATAGTGATCTAGCCTTTGTTTAAAATACAGAGAAATTAGAGCAGTTTTTAATTGAGCAGAGAATATAAAACTACATTATTTCTATATTTGCCTCATTCTTTTTTTTTTTATCCCCTAAAAGACTTAAACACAGAAATAAAAGTTCAAAATCAAATTATGACTGAAATACTGACAGACTGGAGCCTGGTCTTCTTTAATGGTGCAGAAGTCGTCCCACAGGCATATATGGAGTCATTCTATGCCTTTTCCTACTTAATTTCCACTAGAATAGTTATCTGAAGAGTCATGTTTAGTTCAGCACTTCTATTCTGTGCATTAATAATCTGTTGTAACTGGAAAGACATCGCCTAATGTAACCTCAGAATGTGCTGCGCTGTACTTCCTGAGATACTCTTATTCCTCAAATTTCTTACTGTCATTACATGTGCAATGTAAGCCATACAAAGATCTAAACTGAGAAGTCAAGGTTCGTCACTCTGGGCACAATGATGTGTTGACAAAGGGTATGGTTTGATTTGAAGTTACTGTGGCTTATAGAAGCAAGCAAGAAGACTTCTTGCTGCCTTGAAGAAGACCTTGTTCAGAGCTAGCTTAGCTACTGTTAATAGTGTGTTGTGCTGCATGCTAAATAAACCCCCTGACAGTCAGTGTGGAATTACTGTATTAGAAGAAGCCAGTATAGAATATGTAATTATAGATGATACACAAACATATAGTTGTCAAAAAATCCCAAAAGTTTAAAAAAAAATCCACCTCAGAAAAAAGTGTTGCAGAATTACAGAACTAAAAATCTGATGCTCAGATTTCTAGGAAGTCTAGTCTAATTTCATTCAA
This sequence comes from Petroica traversi, assembly GCA_025920805.1. Lineage (NCBI taxonomy): Eukaryota > Metazoa > Chordata > Aves > Passeriformes > Petroicidae > Petroica > Petroica traversi. The sequence goes on along the minus strand of JAHLSL010000062.1, from coordinate 16,159,889 downwards.
TTGCTCTCATTGACATGAATGGTGCAGATATTTTTTCATAAAACAGGGTTTCCTGAGTCACCTTGAAATGTAACACGAAACAACATGCAAAATGTAGTGAACATGAAGAAATTTATTTCATACTGTATTTTGAAAGATGTAAGTATAAAATGTATTTTAATACCAATCATCTTACATTGCAGTCTGCTACAAAAACATAAAATAAATCCATCCAATGACAGACAGAAATCAACATTAATATTAAGGATACATGTCAGTGTTTCTGACGAAAATCAGAGATGTGGTATAGGTTCAGCATTGTGTTCAAAGACATCCACAACGACATTCAATTGTCTTCAAGCGACTCATATACCTGTAAGACCAGTGTACTTGGCACAGCACAGAAACTCTGCATACTGTCTGCTTACAAATTATCATGAAGAGGAAAACATATTTCTGAATAAGGTGACACTCACCTATGGATTTAGACCATTGTCATTTAGGTTTTCATTCATCCTGTATTTCAAATTTTCTTGTTCCAATTAATTAATAAAATGTCAGATTAAAGATTGGAATCACCACTGTCTTACACAGAAAGCACAATGCATGAAGGAAAGTAATAGATATACCCAGATGTTTATGCCTGATGACTGATCCTTCAATTATGTAGATGATTCAATAAAGAAATTTTTCTTCTTACCCAAATCAGAAGATAACAAAACAATACAATGTAGCTTATATGACTTCAATCAGGCAAAGTCTGATGACTATCTGAAAAAAAAAAAAAATTATTCTCCTTTACATGGTTATATGATCATGGTTTAATTGTTATATATCTGGTCAGATTAATATTAATTATTTCTTCCTGAAAACAGATGACTAGATAAACTTAAAATGCCCAAGTCCAAAGTGATTATGACCAACTTGCCTGAAAATAATTCTTTTACAGTAGTCTGTTATAAATTCAGAAATTTTGTATCTATGGCTAAAAGCCTTCAATAAAATTTATGCTATTTCTTTCATCAAATCTCATTTCTCTGTACAGCTAGACACTTCCTGCTCTTCATGCTCATGGAAGTGACTTTCAGGAGAATTTACTTCATGTTCTTCTTGGGACCGAAGTGTAGCACTCTAGCCTGTTGTTCTTTTAATACTCCAACGTGTCTTGCCAAAGATAGGTTTGTTTGCCTTTCTCTTGAAGATGATCAAGAAATGGCTCAGCAAACAGCACTTGTTACAGAAACAAAAATGTGAGCAGAGTTATGTGAGTTAAATGTTGGAAACAGGGATTCCCAGAAAAAAACCAGTATTGTTAATCAGGTGAACTAAGCAGGCAGTGATTAGAGAATGACCAAGAGATTGTTGGGACAATAAGAAAACAGTCAACAGGAAAAGAAAATAAAAGAAGCATGAATATTTGAGATGCCAAGGAGAGGAATAGCCATTACATGGGTTCTGCACAAAGGAAGGTCCATCTTGGGGTGCAGAGGACACAGCCTGGGACAACTTTACTTGCTGTTGTGTGGGCAGATCTTCCGAGATAATACCTTCCACCCCTACCATGGTAGGGAATTCAGAATTATGCATAGAGCTGTCACACCCACAGTGCCAAGAGGAAGGGTGTGCACCCAGGGGAACCTGCACTCCCAGGTGAGAGAGTTTGCTTTTTATGATTGAGAAGGATTTCCTTGAAGTTCACCCAATTCTCCTGGGTCTCTTTGCTTTCTCCCATTAGATGCTGCCATGCAGATCCCTGAACAAACTGAAACTGCTGTCTCTTGTCATGAAAATAAATTTACTGAATATGAGAAAAGTAAATTAAAATAGAAAATAATTTTTGTATGAAAATAAAAAGAAGCTTATGGTGCAGCATCCTGCCAAAGTACAGACTTTGACTATAAATTGTATTTGGCATCTGGAAACTCAATTAGAGCAAGTAAAAGGACAGACCTTTAAATTAAATATCTCCAAATAAGTATTTAATTTCTGCTTAATAAGGTAATGAGAGATGGAGGTGAAAGAATACATGCATAAAATTGAATATTTAACTATTCTGTTATTGAGAAATATATAGGAAGTAAGACAGGAACAAACTCCAGATATTAATTTTTTTACTTTGTCTATGCCTCAAGGAGAAACATTTCAAAATATGTGACAGCATCCATGTTCAGCTTAAACAAGAAGGAGAGGAAATATGTAAAGGGAGGTTACTAAGCATAAATATAGGCTATTTAAAAATTTATATGTTGCAAATAAATTTTTTGTGACCCTAAACTCTCTAAAATTGGAAAAGTCTGGCAAATATAAATAAAAAAGAGTAATATTAATTACCAGCACAAATATCCATAGCAAGAATAGTTTTGTCTTCCTTAATACTTTCAAGGTGTCTACATTAAGATCCCTATTCCTGGATAAGCTGAGAGAGATGGGAAAAGATTTTGTTTCCCAGTCAGGAGAGCCCCTGGGGACCTGGCTGCTGTGACACTGGGGTATGGTGGTCCATGATATTTAACTAGATTATAGTGACAATTCGACTGGAAAAAAAACAACAATAGAGTTACCATTTTTCCTTTATGTAAGGTCATTTAGACTCCCAACTTTTAAATAGGTTTCGTTTTCAGGCACTCATGAAGAATATAATGCAATAGGCTGCATTTGAACCAATAACATGCCTCAGCATTCAGGTTGCTGGTGGTAAAATCTTGTTTTAAAGATTATTCAGTCTCCTGTGAAGTATTTAACAATTGGTTTTACTTTTTTCTATTGAGTCATCCAAAACTGCTACAGAAAATAGGATCTAAAGAAAAGCAAGTCAGACTTTGTGCCAGGGTTCTAACACTTTCACCCAATAAAAAATTGATAATTCAGATACTGCATTGTATTTCAAGGTAGTTGTATAAATAATCTACATACATTTTTACTTGAAATTTAACCCCTGAATTTTGGATGTATCATAAAAGGCTGTAAGGCAGATGGCAAGATGACTCTGTCAGTCATATTTCAGAAAGAATGCCTGCAGCAGTCCTCCAGCAATGCAGTCTTACTGCCTTTATTCCAGAGAATTCATAGTTTTCTAAGTGGATTACACAAGCTTCCATTGCAAGTAAAAAAAAAACAAACAACAAACAAAAAAAACCCCGTTTTTTCCCCTCAGGAGTATTTTGGTATATAAGAGGTTATAATTCAGCCTGTTTAAAATGAACTTCATCAACAACATAATGTGCTAACACCATCTAGACCAAGTCCTTCAAAGTTATGCACTACCACATTTGTCATAGCCTCGGGCTTTAGTACACTGACTTCAAGGTCCTAAATGTGCTCAATAATTATTATTTTTGTTGTTGCTGAGCTCTAGCAATACTTAAATGGCACATGCTTAACTATGTCCAGGCTGAGAAAATTTGTTGCTAATAATAGTGTGTGGGCATTTTTCTATTCACAAACGCAGATACAACATTCAGTAGAATTATAAAATCATTAAAGTTGGAAAAGATCTCCAAGACCGTCAAATCAAACCTCTGACCTACCACTAAACCATATTGTGAAATGCCACATCGACCCATTTTCATAGCACTTCCAGGTGTGGTAACTCTACCTGGGGAACCTGTTCCACTGATTTGCCTCTTTCAGAAGAAGTTTTTCCTGATATTTAACCTGAACCTACCCTGATGCAACTTAAGGCTATTTCCCCTCATTGTATCATTAGTTACCTGGGAGAAGAGTATATGTTAAGTGTAGTTGTCCAAAATCCTACAGATTTTGTGACAAAGTATCATTATCATACTTTTTTTCCACAATATACTTTCAAAAATTTAGCACATATTCTATTCTCCAACAACAAAATATCAATATAAATAAAATTTACAAGTTTAAAATAAAATTGAAAAACAGAGGTGTTGCTTCAAATTTACATGTTAAAATAAGGATTTTTATGCTTTTTAATCCAGAAAGGCCTTCAAAATAAATAGAAAATAATTTTAAAAATCCAAATAGCTCATTTTAATTGTCTTTTGTTTATTCTTCTATCTTAAATATTTGCATTAGCAAAGTAAGAAAATACAAGAAATTTTTCAAACTCAAACAAAAAAACTTCACTGGACTTAAGCAGAGTTATATGCCTCTGGAGAACTTGATTCCAAGTGATTATGATGCCAAACAACTCTGCAAGTGTGAATAAAGAATATAGCAGGTATTTAAAATTAAACTGCCTGAGGCTTAAAAGTATGACCAGAATTATTGCCTCCATCCTGCCGTTAATCCTGTAAATTCTAGAAAACTAAATATAGAAACAGAAACCTCATTTAAACATAATTCTTTTTTTACAAGCATTAGTTGGACTTTTCTTCTGATTTGTTTTCTTCTTCTTCTGTAAATAGATATTGATGTGTTTCTGTGACATAGAAATGTTAATTAGTTAATGACAGTGTCATTTCTAAGTTTAGATCAACTTTTTTGGCTTTTCTTCTCGTGGCGTCATACTCACAAAATCTTAAAACACGTCAGTTGATCCTCTGACAAAGTAAGTGTCCTTTGAGACATTTCTGTTTTCTCTGTATTATTTAAATTAGATTAACTGATTTTTCAGATGAGACAGAAAAGAGGACAGCTACTGTTGTAGCTTTCTACAAGATGATATTAAGAATGAATCTGTCTCTAGTTGTTTCAAGAATTGCTTGTTAATCTTTGATCAGAATGACTATTGAAAACAATGTTTTTAAATGTAACTCTTTGATCTGTTACGATGATGATCAAAAATAAAAACTATTTAATACTGTTTTCCAAGTTTTTTTAACTGTGAGTTTGGTTCATGGGTCTGGCTCTATATTAATCTTTATGGAAGAGAAAATAATGCAATAATTCTCAAAAATAGTAGGGGTTAGATGCCTACTAGCCAGATGAAGTATCCAGCACAATTTTAACTGCTGTGGTCTCAGTGAACAGGTGTAAAAGATAAGGGTGTAATAAATAATTAAAATTTCTAATAATTCTCATATTAAGGAAGCACACTCATTATCAACTTTGCTTATGTAACAATCAGGTACTACAACAACTGCAACATCTTTACAAGTTAAACCCATCAAGATTCTGCCATTTTTATCCCTTGAAGGACAAGCAGACCATGACACTGGGGAAGAGAATTTGCCCTGAGCACAACAGGACATCATTCTCCTGGTGCTGAGAACTGGTCCTGTCTCTGCCATTCCTCTGTCCATGTGTCTGTGAGGCATGGCATTAGGCAAATGAGGAACATCAATGTCTTTCTTGGGAATGTTCCCTATATTTCCTGCTGCAAAGCCAGAGAGGATCAAAACCAGGCTGCAGGTAAAAGGAACATAAGAATCAGGGTCTTGATAGTACTTCCAACTTTGGGTCATGTAAGGCAAAACCGGAGGAAGCAACTAATCACTCATCTCTCTGAGGGAAGCGTGGTTTTGAAAAGGAGAGATGACATATTGGGTTTGAGAAGAGATGGTGTGTACCTCTGCACTTGTTTTTATTGAACCTAAAGTAGATTTTGAGCTCACCCTTATCAACCTTGGTGGAACTATACTGCCACTACAAAGCTAATAGTTAATTTGGTCAGATCAGCAGAAGAATCTACTATCACCTTTTTCTACACAAGCAGATTTCTTGTTAGGAATTACCAAAAATACAAAAAAAAAATAAATCAAAAGAATACTACTAATATACCAATGCCTGTATGATAAATTCTTAAGTCTTTTGGGATATTTAATCACCACTGAAATCCACCTTAAAAAATACTTCTGTAGTAAGTATCCTTTAGATACTTGATAAAGGTATAGCTCTTATAAAGACCTTGTGAAACATTTAAATATTTTAAAGGTTTTTTTCATATGTTTGTTTTTATTTTGAATAAATATTTACTAACATAATTAGGTATTAGGAACTTAGCCATTTAGGTACTGTTAAATTAACATTACCTCAGCAAATTTCACTTGGTAGACTGTGATTTTTGACAACTTTCTTGAGGAGTACTTCTAATCCTGTTGCTAAGGAAACATTTTGGACTGCTAAACATGATATTAGGAGCACATTAAGTATTTCAGATGAAATATCAAGAATATATTATGAGCTATCGTGTATTATTCCTGATCAATGTCATTAGAGCAGTATGTATTGGTAGGAAAAGATACTTGAGTCTTCAGGTGTGTCCATTTCTGCCATCTTTGATCTGCTCTAAAACAAGAATACCAAGTAAGTATTCCAGGAGAAAGTGTGAGAATCCTGCCATAATTAATGTATTCCAGAGACTGGGAGTGCTGAGAGGTTTGTGACTGACTTCAGCCTGCAAAAGTGTACAAAATACTTCTAGAGATTTGGTCAGCTGGGCCAACTGTACTACTGAGGCTGAAGGCAGCTTCTGGGTAGATTCCCACTCCCCTAGGGAATGCCTGCAGGATATGTCCAACCCAAAGACAGGGAAAACTCACTTTTGGACAAGTGAAAAAAAGCATTAAGATCTGGTCAAACACTGAGATAAAATACTAAAATAGCTACACAGGAGTTTTGCTGCTTTGTAATTGTGCATTCTGCAAGGTCAAAGACAGATATTACAAGCTGAACCTGCTTATAACATAAATCCTTAGCCTTAAGGGTCACTGGCCAAATCTTAGACTTCTGGACCTAGCTGCACATCAAGTTCTCTGATATGTTCACAAAGCAAGGGGGTCTTATGGAAGTTTGTGACACAACAGGAGAGACTAAGACTTGATACTATAATCTGCTGTAATAGATTACAGGGTTGTTATTTAGATACTGCATTAGCAATATTTAGATGCTCTCTCAGCAAAAACAAACATCTAATCATAATCATCCATGTAATCTTTATACCCTATTTTTCATGCCTGGCTGAGACCCTTCCCTCAACTACACTGCTACATAATCTATGTTGGTAAGTTTCCAAAAATATGTTTCCAAAAATATTTTCTGTTTATAAAAGCTCAGAATTATACCTCAGAGGAAGCAGAAAAGCTTGGTTACATCTGTTTACAATGAATATAGTAAACTCTGGGGAGAGTAAGAATTATAAGTGTTTTATGGCATAAGAAAAATTTTACCTTATAATAGTTGTTCCACTTTCTTCACCAAACTTCATCATTGACAGTGTCTATGGACATTAATGTCCTAAATGGATTTGAGAATGTAGAATTTAAAACGAAGGCGTTGAAAATACCTCCAGACAAATAGCTTTCCCAGTAACCTCATCTAATAAACTGCTGAGCTCTGTTATATAACACCTAACCTAACAAAAGCTATATATGAAAGAGTTATTGTGAGTGTTTGAAGAGTTAGATTTCAAAATTTTGCGTATTTTAGTTCTGAAAAACATTGTTGGGTTTTCAGAATATCATCTTCTTAGATTCCTCTTGTTTGAATGCTGCAAACCTTAAAATAAGATTACATAAAGCGCCTGATGATTATTTCATATTAAAGTCCAAATGAATTTCCCATATATAAAAAAAAACCCCTCCCAAACAAACCTGTAAAAATTGGCTTTAAATATGAGCTTTGTTTGTTATTATTTATGTTTAATGACGGTTTAATTTTCCTTTCACTGTCATTATTTTCTCAAATAAAGTATTCTTAGATATGAACTAAAAGTGAGCAGTTAATCCAAAGATCTTCTTTCTAAGCTTCTTAAAATTTTTAATCTTCAAGGTTTCTGCACCTAATTTAAACAATGCTAACTAGAATTTATGCTGTTACCTACATAAGTTGTGTTCTTTTCAAATAGTAGGTTCTAAAGTGGGTAATGAAACAACTTTGGATACATTGATACAACAAACACATCCAGAGGCAATCCATGCACTTCAACACCCCAACTCACATGGCTGAGTGACAAATCAAATATGCAATCTTACAACAGTATTTTAATGTATTTAGGGTGGTGTTATGAGCTAGTAACACCAAAACTGGAAGCAAAGCCTGGCAGACAAGCAGTTTGGCTGAAGTGACTGAATACGGATAAGCTCTTGCTGGAACTCTGCAAATGAGTCTGCATGTGTATGTGTTTTGTTGCTCCTTTTTGCTTCTAATCCATTTTGCCTATGGCAACAGCAAGGCTGATATTCATATCATAAATAAATGTAGTTGAGATAAAAATACCATGAAGTGAGAAATCCAAATCTAACTTCACTAAAGCTGTAGCAATAGCCTTATGCTAATATTAGTATCATGCAAGAGAAAACCTGAAGGCATTATTAATATATTATGGGACAACCTAATAAAATCAGCTATGTCCATTTGAAGGAATGGGTCATTGTCCCTCTCTCTCTCTATCCCCCTCTCTCTCTCTTTCTAAAGCTCTTAAAAGCACTAAGATCTCTTGTATAAATAATACTGACTAAGTAATATGACTCAGATAATCCAGCTGAAGGCTCTGAGCTTTGTGAAAGAACAGTGTGCCCATATGATTCCAGCCAAAACAATTTTTAAGGGCAGAGAATTTAATTATAGATCAGAAATGTGGCAAAAATTCAAAGTGGTGGATGAAACGTGGGGCAATACTATGAGGTGTCCGTTTGTACTCACCTTTCTTCCTTAAGTCAGTTCCACAAAACATTCTGACATCTGGTTTATTGGCTTTAGCTGCTATATTCAGTTGCAAACACCTACACGATAGATACAGAGAGCTGTATGGGCATCATCACAGATCTGTCTGGGCAAACGAGATATTCCATTTGTTTGCAGAGAAAGAAAATCCATTAAAATGAAAGGGTTTGCTAGCCTGAAACAGTATACTTGGCTTTAATGGGAAAAAGATCAAGAAAACACCTTCCTCCTGTCTTTCATTCTGGATTAATAACAAAGTACAAGACTTCATTTCCCCTGCTGTAAAATAACCTTAATGAGACACAAGACCAGGAAAATATCTACCAAGAAAGATTTTTCTGGTAGAAAGGCTTTTGTTTTTTCTATGCTGTCCTTACATTTTTACCCATCCTGAGTTACTTCCATATTAAATATACTACTCAGAGTAGAGAGAGAGAGACAGAGAGAAAGAGAGTGAAGACTATAAATTATCTTATTAAAAAAATTAGTTCGGTTTTATTTTTTTACTTTATGGTGTTAAGGGTATTTATCTTAAAAATAATTTACTACTTGTGAGAAAATATCTCAACATGCCCAGGTTATTTTTCTGGCTTCAGGCTGATAAAATCAAAGGAATTTCTGCTTAATATTACTTATTGTCTTTGCTATTTGGCCTAACTTTACTTTTTCAAGGCCTGGAGAATTAGCAGTTCTGAAAAAGTTGTTTCATGCATAGAGTTAAATACTCCTGCAGATATCACAGGTTTGCATGAAAAAAATCTTTGCCTCAGTGAGATATTGAGCCTGTGTTTTTATGGAGATCAAAACAGAAGCCTTTATATACTGCTTGTCAAGTGCTTTAATTTTGCTGAAGGTATTTGCAGTTTTAGTCTGCCTTTTTTCTTGCAGCCCACACAACCTGAAGCTTTGAAGACAATTTAGGCAATGTTTTTTTTATCCTCACTGCCTTGCATTGGTGCATTTTGAAGCACTGTCATTCTGTTTTCACACTGAAGGTGTTTGTTGAGTAGAGATCTTTGGTTTTGTTTTTGTTGTGGCATTGGATTTTTTTGATGCTGTCTCTGACAACATACTTGTAAGCAAACCCAGGAAGCATAGATTGAATGAGTGGACAGTGATACAGATATAGAACTGGCTGAAGAGCAGATCCCAGAGGGCTGCAATCAGTAGCACAGGTTCTAGCTGAAGGCCTGTTACTAGTGGTGTCCACCAGGGTTCCATACTGGCTCCAGGATTGTTTAATTTATCCATCAATGACTTGGATGAAGGGACAGATGTCTCCTCAGAAGTTCACTGATGACACAAAACTGGGAGGAGTGGCTGGTACCCCAGAGGGCTGTACCCCTTTCTGAGGGACCCCAACAGGCAGCAGAGATGGGCAGAGAAGAACCATCTGAAATTCAATAAAGGCAAATTCAGGGTCCTGCACCTGAGAAAGAATAACCCCCTGCAGGAGCACAGGCTGGGCACCAACCTTCTGGACAGCAGCTCTGCAGAGAAGGACCTGTGGGTCCTGGTGGACAACAAGCTGTCAAAGAGCCAGTAGTGCCCTTCTGGCCAAGAAGGACAATGATATCCTGGAGGTACATTAGTAAGAGCAATGCCAGCAGGATGGGGGAGGTGATCCTGCCACACTGCTCAGCCATGGTAAGGCAACATCTGGAATGTTGTGCCCATTTCTGGGCTCCTCAGTACACATGGACCTCCTGTAGCAGATCTGGTGGAGAGCTATGATGATTATTAGAGGCTGGAACATCTCTCTTATGAGAAAAGGCTGAAGGAGCTGGACCTATTCAGACTCAAGAAGAGCTGACTGAGAGGGGACCTCATCAATGTCTGTAAGTATGTGAAGGGAGGGTGCCAGAGGATGTTTACAGGCTCTTCTCAGTGGTGCTGAGCAATAGGGAAGGAGGAAATGAACAGAAACTGATGCACAGAAAATTCCACTTGAACATGAGGAAGCACTTCTTTTACTGTGCAGATGACCATGCACTGGAATAGGTTGTCCAGAGATGTTGTCGATTCCCCCTCACTGGAGTTATTCAAGAACATTCTAGGTGCAGTCTTGTGCAATGTGGTCTAGAATAACCCTGCTTGAGCAATGACCCACTGTGGCCCCTTCCTACCTGACCCATTCTGTGTTTTTGTGGCTCCATACTACATGATAGATAAAAAGTGAGTTCATGGTTTAACCCCAGCCATCAGCCAAGCACAACAGAATCACTCACTCCCTCTCCCCAGTTAAGGGAGAGAATTGGAAGGCTAAAAGCTGGAAAACCTGTGGGTTGAGATAAGGAGAATTTGATAGGGAAAGCAAAAACCATACACACAAGTAAAACAAAATAAGGAATTATTTCATTGTCGTCCATGAGCAGACAGGTGTTCAGCCATCTCTGAGAGCAGGGTCCCATCACATGCAATGGTGAAGAAGGATCTGCTCTAACTAAATGTAAATATTTTTCTCTACAAATCAGAGAATTTTTTTTTGTATTTCAGATCACGTGAAAGCACTTTAGTAACAAGCTCAACATATTTGTCTCATATTTCTGTGGGTTATAAATTTAAAAACATCTTCATACTTGAAAAAAAAGAAAAGGAAGAGGGAAACACAGGAGATGTAGTGGTGTCACTACATCATATTGTATTGAATTGTATTGCATTTGTACACAGGCCTATATTCTGAAGTGGGAAAAGTTAGTGGTTTTAAAAATACCATTGCAATTTTCACTGGCAAATTTATCAAAAGTAAGTTTTGCTGTAATATATAACTCCTGTAGATATAATACATTTATTTTTAAAATGTTCTTTCTTCCAAGATTAAAATGAAGTGCATGGGATGAAAGAGTTAATCTTGGATATGTTTACTTGATCGCTTAAAAAAGTTAGTATTTGAATGTTTATAAAAAGATATTCTGACTAGAAAAAAAATTATATTTCTTTTCTCTAAAAGGGACATTTTTGTGTTTTGCAAGATGTAAGGTTGGGTATTTTATCCATACTTCCCTCTGTTATTCACCTCAGAATCTTGCAAGAGGCTCTGTTGCAAATCTTACAGTGTTTTTCAGCCTGGTAACAGAAGTTTTTATGTTTGGGGTTTTTTAATATTTATTACATATATATATATATATATATATATATATGTATATATATATATATATATAGAGAGAGAGAGAGAGAGAGAGAGAGAGAGAGAGAAAGAGAGAGAGAGAGAGAGAGAGAGAGAGAGAGAGATGTATTTTTATCAGAAACTCTAAGTGGAATCAGAAGAGGAAACTGAACAGCTTTTATTTCATCTGAAGAACTGCAGTCTTGTGAAGTTGAAACGCATGTCAGAGAAATGACCCTGATCCATCTCATGGAGCATTATTATACAATTAAAACTAATACTCAAGACTGTTGGATTTTATAGTGCGTTTCTAACCTTTATTTTCTTCATTGTTTTTCAGATATTACACAATAAGAACTTGGTCTGCAAAGAAATAAGGCACTAAATCCTGATTAATTTTCCCTGTGGGCAGTTGCATATGAAATAAAGACAAGATGTTAAATGGCAAATACCGTTTTTATTCAGCTTCTGTAGAGTCAGAGAGCTTTCATTTTTACCATTAAGGCTAAGCAGCTGAGGACTATATAAACTCTGTTGGGGATCTTGATGAAGATAAGTGCATTCCTACAGTTACATAATCAAACCTTGAAGAGAAAAGAGCTTATGATTTACCCCATAATCTATTGTATGTGATTCACACTCAGCTGCTAGTTTTGACTCTTGTACTTGGGCATTTAATCCTCCCTCAGCATGAGTGCAAGAGTAGCCTAGGTAAGTAATTTATGACACTGTCAAATAGTGGGACTCCTAAAAATCATGTATTTCCTTGCATTGTGATCTTTTAACTCAGCATCCACAAATTTTCCTGTGTTCTTTTGTGAATCTATGCCTCAGTTATTCATGGTTTGTAAATAAATTAGTCAAATCTCAGATAACTGAAATCTCCTTTTAATTATCGCAGGGTTTTTTGTTTTGGTTTTTTGGGGGTTTGGTTTTTGTTTTTTTTTTTTTTCCAGCACAGGGATTGCTGCCATGAGTGCAATGCGCAATCCAAGGTAACTAATTTTTTGTGTATATGGCTTATGCTTTCCACCTCCAAAAATCCAGAAATTATATTTGACTTATTTTGTTAGGGGATCTGCTGCAAATGAAAACTCCAAGCGGAAAGGGATTATTATTCCTATTGTAATATGCAGTAATGTATTCCTTAACTGTGGAAATCTTCATTCAGATTCTGTGCAACAGCATGTCTGTGTTGCAGAATTTTTTTGTACTTGAGCCAGCTCAGTGCTAGCAAATAAAAAAGAACCTGAAGCCAAATGACATTGATTACCTCACATCCTCAATGCTTAAGGCTAGCACTTCTTATAGGTTTGTCTCAGAGAGAACCAGTTGTTGGTAGTGACCTAACAATTAATAACTGCAGAAAATGGGAAGATATTTAAATCTTAGTTCTTTCCCATTTATTGGTTTAGAACTACACTGTGGTTCCTGGAGTAGCTCCTTAGATGGTAAGTCTGAGTACTCTGGAAACAATCAACATTATTTTAAATTTAACCCCACCTATAGCTTGATGATTAAAACATTTTTCATGCCAGAAAAATAAGTTTGAATCTTCTAAAGAAGTGCAATGAACTGAATCTGAGTGTCTCATAAATGCATATAAAGTAGACAGCTCCATTAACACAATGCTTTCTAAAGTAATCTAATGTCGCATCAGGAATTCTTTCTGGTCTGGGAAGATTTTCAACATGTTCCTATATTAAGAGCTCAATTCAAGACATGGTAAAAGTGAAAGTGTCTTAATTTCTGCACAAGTACTGGTTGCTATAGCTCCCTCCCTGAGGTTCACAGAATACATCTATAGCACAAAATGTTCTGCCATTTGCATATGTTGGAGCAAACTGCCAGTAGGTTAAAGATAATATGGATACCACAGATGTGATATTGGTAATTCTAGGTGATCAGTGGGAGCTCTGAAAGAAATCAAAACCAGACATCAAACAAACAAATCATCTCAGCAACTATCTATTAAAATAATTAGTTTTTATAATGTCATCCAACAGCTGCCTTTAAAACATGTCTGCAACAATTTTGCTGATCAAGACATACCTATATAAAAAAGAAGTGCAGCAAAGTTAGTAAGAGGGTAAGAGGACAAGTCTTGTGAGGAGTGGCTGAGGGAGCTGGGGTTGTTTACACTGGAGAAAGGGAGGTTCATGGGGGACCTTATACTCTATAACTACCAGAAAAGAGGCTGTAGGTGGGGGTCAGTCTCTTCTCCCAGAGAGGAAGAGATATAGAGACAAGAGAGAATGGGCTCAAGTTGTGTCAAGGAAGGTTTAGACTGGACATCAGGAAGTCTTTCACTGGAAAAATTGTCAAGCATTGGAACAGTCTGCCAAAAGAAGTGTTTGAGTCTGGAGGCATTAAAAAAGTGTGTAGATGTGGCACCTGGGAACATGGTTTAGTGGTGGCCTTGCTGGGTTAATTATTGGATTTGATGATATTAAGGGTCTTTTGCAATCTAAATGGTTTTGTGATTCTGTAAAGGCAAAATAGAAAGGTCTGAAGAAGACACAGGACAATGTTAAAACAACAACATAAAGGATTTTCTATCAGAAAAAAGGAAGACATGAAGCAATCTCCTTCATATTAGAGTGACAACCCTTAGAGAAATTACTACTTAAAAAAGAAAAGGCAGAAAGATTTGTGTTAAAGAATTGAACCAACATTGCAAACAGTCAGTCACAATTAGACAGAAAAAGAAATTTCAGTAATGCTTGGGGGAACCAACTAGTTCGTTTTCCAACAATACCAAAAATACAAATGTTGATCTAGAAAAGTGAAATCTCCCTACAACATGGTAATATTGTAATTTTTCATGGGAGTTGTAAGCGGTACTTAATCCATTTTTAACTCTGGATTTACATATATTTAAGTGGTTTAGATTTTGTTCTAATTTACTCAGATAAAGGTGTGATATTTCAAAGTGAGCATATGGATTTGTGTCAATCACGAAAACTCTGTAATTAGACCAGGAATATTTTTTATTGAATTACTCTGACAACTTATCAGAAAAAATTAAATATACCTGAATGAATTTATTATCTTATTACAGGTTTTCCCTTGAGCTTCTTTACATAATTTGAAACTACTTGCTGAGAGAAAACAAATGTAAAGCAATGGGTCAAATTATATAAGCTTTTTGAAATATAATTTTCTCTTTTCCTTAATCAATGCAGAAACTGCTGGAGCAACTTTAAGAAAAATACAATGTCGCATATTTAAATATTTTAATGGTATGAAAAATGAGACTTGACTATAAAAACATGTTCCCAAAATTAATATACTATGACAGAAACTAGAAATAAAGAAACAGACACTGAGTCAGGGTTTCAGCTACAAATCTCTATGGGTAATATCTAGAAGTTTTGAACTGCAAAATTCCCAATTTAGAGAGATAGAACAGACCAAGTGTGAGCAAATTTCCTAATTCTCACATTAAGAAGCTGTTAATGAAGTTTGACTTAAATTTATTATGACTAATTTTAAGATCCATATTGTACTATGGTGTGCGATTTGTAAAACCTGCTTTGTACTCTTTTCTGAAATGTATTTCATGCAGTACTAATAAATAAATTAAAAGATGTACATGTATATTTATATTTCTTTCTCACAGGAAGAAAGAGGATGTTTAAATCTAACATCATTTTGGGCAAGTGTTCTAATTAATAAATTGTTACAGGAGCAGAGAGAGGAAAAAATAAAAAGGGTGATTGTAGAAATGACATCTGTATTTAAAGAAAAAAAGGCTAATTTGCTTACATTTTAATAGGTCTCTAGAACACATACAGATAATTAGACCTGAAGAGTTCAAGACTAGTTAGCTTAAAGAAGCTTGAAGATAGTCATAGCCTTTGCTAATCCCTTTTCTTTTCAGCTCTCAGTCTCCTGAAGGGGTTTAAGGAGAGCATCTGTATCCATTGGGAGGTGTGGATTGCAGGACCCAACTGGGGTTGTTTTCATGTACCTACTGCCCAAATTTCATTATCTTTTAGTATGACCCATTTTTAAGATGGTTTACTGTCTGTATAGAGTGTAGTGTTCTGTACCTTTGAACAGGATAAAATACAATTTAGACCAGTTGTCCACTCGTCTAAGACAGCTCTAAGAAAAAGCACGTGCTATAAAAAAAAAATTAAATGTTAAAGAGTGAGGATTCTAAAGGTGTAAAATTATTGCCATCTGATCAAAAATATTCATTAAAAAGTTAAAATGAAAATGCAATTTGGAGAGACAAAACTATAGATTTAAATAAAACTTCTTCAATACAATCTGCTTCCAGTTCACAGCTTAGTGTTATACTTTATAAACACTTAAAAAATTATTTTAATGCCAAATATGAAGGGCAATAGCAGCTAGGACTTCAGGTAGATAAATATGTTCTGTGATAGTCAAATCCCAGTGCAAAACAATGGCTTTTATAAACTGCTCTCTTTCATATACTTGAGTCTTTAATGAATGTCAGTTCCTGGTTCTATTCAGTTTTGTTTTCTTCCTGTAATATATAGATTTGTTATTTTATTTTCAGTCTTGTTTGGTTTATCTTTGCCTCCAGGACTGCTGTATGGTAGAAAAGAAACAACAGAAGATTTTGCTCAAAATGACCCAGGCATAGACTTGTAATGAACTGGAACTTCAGATCAGTAGTTCATGATTTTTATCTTATTCTCCTTATATGTATTTATACAGCAGATATTTAAAATGAAACCCAAAATATAAAAAATTGATTGCTTTATATGGGAACCCATAGGTATTAACAGGTATAAATTTGAATTGTGGATATCATGTTACATGTTATTGGTTAGAAGTAAGCATTTGAAATGACCTGTGGACAGAAAAATATTCACACCACAAGTTTCATCCAGCTACAGAAGACAGAAAACATTAGCAGTAACTTTGTCAATTTTCATTACTGTATATTCATTTTAATTCAAAGTAGATTTTATTTTATTGTATTTTAATCATTAAAAATAACCCTTACAATGAATGGCCACAGAAAAATATGTCTCTTTTTTTGGATTTTAAAAGAAATTGTTTAAAGGATCTATCATGCAAATGAACATTAACTTGTAATGGGATATGAGACAATATGAGATTTTGTGTATGAGTAACTGTTTAAATTTTGTAGTTGTTTGGATTTTTTTTTTGTCCTTTTCTTTTGTGTTGTATGCTCCTGGAGTAGCTCTCTTCATAACTTACTAAACTGTACTATGAAATAATCCAGTTTAGAAGATAAACTTGTATCTAAATTCTTATTGCTTTTATTCACGATTTCATCCCAGAGTGACTTCATCACCATCGATTTTTATAGTTTATAACACCAAAAAACAAAGTCAAAACCCCAGGATCAGGAAATCCAACATTCAACTGTGATTCACTCTAAGACACAAATCTTGGAGTCATTGAACATGCCTTGAGAAGAGGCAAAATTCATAGAATAAGGGAATATATTATGAGTTTATGGATTCTAAACAGAAAAAATACAGCACTGCTTGATTTTTAAGAAAATATTTGGAAGGAACAAGCAGAAAACTATAATTTTTAGATCTCTGAGGAGTTTATAGATATATGTCTATCTGTAACAGTTCAATTATCTGTTTTGGTGTAAAACCTCTCAATTGTTTTACATGAACACAGTAATGCTGAAAATCTGATTGCATTTAGTTTGCTGAACCTCTCATAACTCAAGCACCATTTTTTAATGAGGTTGGAAGAATGTGATATATATTAGTGAAAAACCTTTTATTCATTAAATTCTGGTAGCACTTCTCTGAAGTCTGCTTCTAACTTAAAATTTCTACTTTCACTCCTCCATAAACTGCTTATTTTCAAACGATAGTAAATTAGATTTCATCCTGGTTAAGATATCATTACTGGCTATTGATCTACAGCTGTTGTAGTATTAATGACATCTCAACTAGCTGTATTTCTACTTTTTTTTCCTGTTTTTTGGAATAGTTACACACATTTTTTTGGGCATTTATACTTGGTTTTTCATGAAATCTTTAAAGGTGTTGGTGTTCTAAATATAATGGTATAATTTAAAATCACAGTTAAAGCAACCCTACAAGCTAATATATTTCATCAATTCAATTATTTTACATTCTAAAAAACCCCCCAAAAAATTAATAAAATCTGATGCTTGGCTTTTTTGTTGGTTTTGGATCTTTGATTGCTTGATTGCTTTGGTTTTTTCTGTCATAGATGAATCCTTGCATAGATGAATGCAAATCCTAGGTGTATTTGCATTCTCAAGGTGCTCCACTTCTCTGTTGACTGTATAACGGAAATTTCATGGCCTCTGACCAATCAAGTAACTTTTGATAACTGATTTTGGCTCAAATAAATGTTAGTTTTAAATAAACTAGGAAATACTAAATGTTTCAGCAGGTTTTGTAAGCTAACACATTTTGACTCTACTTTGCTGTCTTTCTTTCCTAATACGACTCAAAAATATGAGATAGTACCTGAGATATCCATTTCACTCTGTGAAAATGTGGATCTGGAAGATTAATCCAATGGACTAATCTTTTGTCTTTAACCTAATTATGGTAACAGACAGGATAAAAACAGATCTTCAGGGGCAGTAAATATTTATTTCCCCTGTGAAATTCATCTGTAACTGTTGTTGCTCCAGTTCCCTGTATCATTATGGTTATGAAGAGTTAAATCAGCTTTAAGGCTGTGGCCCTTTGCTCTAGTCTGTCCTTTGCTTGACATATCTAAGCTCAGTGTGCTGTGACCTTTCATGCGTAGACATGAACAAAAATAAACTCTTTAGTGTTATTTTCAGATTTTCTTAGTAGAATAAGGAATTTAGAAACAAATTGCAACTACACTGAATCAATTACATTTGGAATTTAAGACTTTAATACTATCATTATACAAGTCATTAGAAAAATGTGCAAAAAAACCCTGACTTTAGTTTGAACATTTTTGAGATACTCTAGGCCTAATCATGCTACCATTGAAGAAAAAGCTAAAACTCCCACTGATTTCAGTGGGTTCAGGATTATATACACAGCAGGGGACCAGACTCAGTAATCCATGAAGTCCTTTTCATCCCTATGTTACTACAATAGGAGCAGAAGTCTGCAGGAAGCATGATAATGTCAGGGTTGCAAGGCTTGAAAAGTTTGAAAGCTAAGACTTCCACATAAAAGATATTCTTTTTGAGAAGTGCAACTAATGTAAAAGAAATTGTGATTTTTGAAATGAAGTTTTTATTGGTCATAAACGTTAATCACTACAAGATACCAATATGTCTGATACAGATTTGCATTTTATAATTATTTTGGCTTAAGAACTGCAATGGTTGTTTGAAATATTTTCTTACTGTGAGAAAGGGCAGGATTTTAATAAGTTTTATTTCCAGCATTCAGCTGATGTGTATGGGTGACAAAGCCAAGTATGAGACATGAAAATCACTGTGAAGTCTTTACTGCAGTATCAGTACATTTATTCAGGGCAGAACAACTGGAAATCAGCTTGAATGCCCTGTCAGTGAAACTAACTCACCATCCTCTTTTGCATTTCATGTTCTTTTCCTCACTAACAACAGCAGCAGCTGTGCTAGTCTAAATTCACAGATTTTTATTTTTTTTAATCCCCTTCGACAATCAAATGCTCTAATTCTAGAAAGAGGTAACTGCATCCGTTTTTCAGATTTGGCATCTTCACAGTTTGTGCTGCTTTTTGATAGCCTGTGTGTCACCAGACTGAGAGCAAAAGATTAGGCATTAGGACACAGGTTCAGAGCTCAATGCTGAGTGTAAGCATTGCAATTACTGGGTAATTCAGAAGTCTGAAAATGGACATTTAGGTGTCTTACAGCATTGAAAGTGTTTAAGAGTACCTGACTCAGAGGTCTCTTTCCTCTTTATAGGGAGCCAATATGCCTTTCGTAGCCATTCAGCTTCCTGTACACAAACAGATGATTGATGTTAGGTAGTAAATAGAAAACAGTGGTGGCAGGACTGTATCTGTGTTCCCTCAGATTTCTCTGACAACAAGCATGTGGCTCAACTCTACTGCACCACACCCCATGCCTTCCTATCCATGTTTGCCATCTGCATCCACCCGGGGTACAAAAAACCTCACTGCTGCAGAATAGATGCTCATATAGCTAGAAGACATCTGCTTTTTAGTGTAACATTTGATCCATTCAAAATAATCAAACGTAAGTGATGTGAATCAGAAAAGTACTTGAAACATTTTTCTTGTCATTGGGGAAGCACTGCATGTTTTTTCTTTTTTTTTTTTTTTTCATAAACCTCGCAGTTTTCTGTAGTAAGACACAGACTAATAAATCCTTAAAGTGAGAAATATATTGCAATAGCGGCATATATGATTTCTTGCCTTAGATCCTCAGTGCTGTTTAGAAATGTCTTATAAACAAATTATTAACGTGTTCTTGAAAAGATTTCTTACCTTAATTTAAAGAATGTTTTGATTAAGGACCATCAGCCTGTTTAAATAAGCAAAAGATTTGGATTCAACAAATTGCTCAAAGGTTTTTGTATATGTCAACTCAAGTTCTAGTTCAAGTTGATTCCATTCAAAACCACACAGAAAAAGAATTAGCCTCTCATATGGTCTTCTTGCTAATGAAATAAAATAAATCAGCTTTAAATCGATGTGACAGTAACAAACCTGACATTGAACAATCTTTCCTTTTTTTTATATTTTAAATTTTTTAAAAATTATTTTCTACTCAAATTATGCTTCTGAAAGTTTCTGTATCAGGAGTCCCAAGTACTGAAATTCCTTTTGTATTGAGATAATACAGACTGTTTAGACAGCATTGGTGATCCTGACAGCATATCTTGTCTCTAACATATTGAAACATCCTGAAACTGAAGTGGTAAAAAAAATTTCCAGTTCTTGACTATGCTTAGGTACATTCAGGGCTGTAGTCTGAAGGTTTTAAATATGTGTTTGTTTAGACACCTTACTCTTCAGAAACCTGTAATTTCTTTTCAAAGTAAATGTTAGGCAAACGAATTCCAAGCTGCGTCAGCTGCAATGAGCAATTCTTTATGTTTATAATATAAACCCAAGAAACAGATAGTCATGGAATTATATATATATATATATAATCTGTTTTAAACATATTTCTTCATGCCATTTTCTTAACATTTTGTGTGAAGTAGGTCTGTTTGCCATCATGAGATCAGGTTGGCTGTGCCTTTGACTGAGTCCCATAGACCTCCAGAGGTGCAGAGCCCAGGACTGTTCAGGGCAACCTGTTTAAGTATTGCACTACCCTTTTAGTTACGGTTATTTTCGTAATGCTTCATATGAGCCTCTCAAGCCACAGGCTGTGGCCATTTGTCTTCGTTGTTTGATCTGGCCATTTTCATGTTTGTAGCTCCCTCCCAGGAAATAGTGGTCTGCTGTGAAAGGTCCCCTTAGCCTCCTCTTCAGAAGACTGAGTAACCCCAACTCCCTCTCCCTGTCCCATGAAGAACATGCAGTCTGGACACTTGATAACTTGGGTAACCTTCTGATTTACCTCTTTCATATCTTAAAATCTTTCTTGAATGACCCAGAATCTCAGTGCAGTATTCCAGAGGTGTCAGCACCAGTGCTTGCACATCATTCAGGTTTCCTCTTCTTCCCCACTTTGCAATTCTCCAGAGATCAGGCTGGAGCGGGCAAGAGACTGGGAGGGAGCACAACTGAAAGACCTGACCTGATCCACAAGATTTCTCACTTCCATTCTCACTTCCAAGCCAAGACTCTCCTTCCACTTTTTCTCTGTTCCATGGGAGGGGAGAGGCAGTGTGCAGCTGTATCAGTGTTTAGCTGTTAACTGTGATCAAAGCAGTGGTCTCCAAAACAGTAGTATCATTTTGCACAGAAGCTCTAATTAAATTAAAGACACAAAGCACTATCTAATCTTTTATTATTTACAGAGATAACTGAAAGATTTAATTAAGTAAATAAAAGCAGAAAATTCAAAATTATTAGGACATATATAATTATAATTTAAATGTTTTCAATTTTGAAAACCTATTTCCATTATTTCATATTTACATTGAGATAACAGGGATCACAATCTGATTTCTTGGCTCTGGACTAACAAATTCCATTACAAAGGGCTTTTACCATCTTCTATATATAAAGTTAACAAATTAAACGCTTACTTTATCTATATAGGGCAAGAAACAGAAGTAATATAATGGCGATTTTTTTGTAAAATCTACCAAGACTTTGCAAGTGTTAGTTTGGTTCAATAGACCCATATTTGATATCTATCTTAAGGATGCTTTATTCTTCACAGTATCTTTCATTTGCTATATTGAATCTTAGGAAACGGTGAAGCCTGGCAGTTATCTTCTGTGTCCCTGAGGACATCCAGCAGGGAAGTGGACGGTATCTTTTCCTGAAAGGTCAAAAACTATTAAAGCTCTACTGAATTTTTTTTTTTTGGGGGGGGGGGTGATAATCCTTTTATTTCTGCAGTTCAATGCGGTATGTGAAACCACTACTTTACACAAGCTATTATATTTTTTTTACTTAACCAGGAGGTCACTCTGAAAGTGCTCTTTTGGTGGTGTGAAGACAAAGCATAACTTTGGTGGAGAGTTTTCCTGAGTTAAAGGAAATCTTAGAGGATATAAAGAAAGCTCTATGTCTTTCTAACAAACACCATCCCCAGTCCTAATACAGCACACCTAAGTTTCTGGATTATGTGAGTAAAGTACAGACAAAGTCAATATACCAGTCAAAATGTCCTAGGAACTTTGTATATACATAGCTGTATCAAAATATCATTCTTCTAATGAGTGTTTTCCCCTCCTCTGTTCTTCCTTATTTTTGAAAAGACTGGTCAGCTACAGCTAGAGACCAAACCACTAGATTAATGAGATCCCAGCTTAGTGATCAAAAGAGGTATGGAAAAATAACAGAGTAGTTTTATTTTACAGATGGAATTTCATTATATATTTTTGATACACTGCATACACCTAAAAAAATAATATAAGTTCTCTTTAACTTTCAGTATTCTGAAGCTATTTATTACTACTGGCAGGTTTCCAGTGCCTTTAGAGTAATATCCCTGTAATTCTTCCTCAGCATTTGTCTTCCCATTTTGCTGTCAAAAATGTTTGAGAAATATTTTTTAAATATATATGTATATTTTTCCAGAAACTAGAGCATGAAACAATTTTTCAAGGATATACAGCTGAATGACATTCTGAGATATGGAAAAGAAATACACAATTAGTAATGGCAATGGTCTTAAGCAGTTAAATTATGTGAGACTGTTAATATGATAACCCCAAGTGACTTCCTAAAAGAAAGTGAAATACTGTTTAATGAAAGAAAAAAAACCCAAACAAAACAATCCCTTCTGACTCAAAGTATTCTGTTAATCTGAAAACTCCTTTGCTAATTGAGTTGTAAATATCACTCTTTTTAGATTGCAGGGTTTTTTTTAATACAGTTTTAATTTCCTGCTTACATTACTCCTTTTTGTGCTGAAGTTAATATATTCCTATTATTATTTAAGAACTCTGCAATTGATGAAAAATCAGCCTCCCAGAGACGAGGAAAATTTTACATAAAATGCAGTGGATCATCTCTCTATGTCTGGTTTTTAACTTTACAGATGTTTATAGAGTCACCCCAATGAGATAACCAAAACTACAGTGTTTTGAGTGCAATTAATCCATATACCTGTATGTGCTATTTATAAAGAAAGGAAGTTTAGTGTGACAACTAAGAATCTATGTTGCAGTTTAGATAATAAATTTTTCTTTACTAAAACTCCTATCAGTAACTGAGACCTTAGAAATTTGATGATTTTTATTTACATTGTGAACTTTGGGCCCATCTTGGATAAACACACATCAGTGCTTCCCAATGTCTACCAGAAACTTTGACAGCAAATACATTATCAAATTTTGCTGTGCGTGTCTGTATCTGAAACATCAAGTTCAGTGTTCTACATTTGGCACTGGTACCTTTCATTCAACCTTATTAAAACCAAGGGGGTCACTTCAAATTAATGGCTCCATAAATTTGCCAAAGGATTTCTTAACATCGTGACTGGGGAATTGCAGAATGTGAAGGAGTGATTGATGAGAGCTGTTCTGATATTGCCGTAATGAATTATCTGCACAGATAAACACGACCAATTGCTTAACCAAAGAAAAAACATTGGGAACAAATCACAATTGAAAGCAGATGAGAACAAATTAGATTATGTTATCCTTATTTCCCAATCTGAGTGTAACACAAAACCAGTAGATTATCTGTCAGCTCCTCAAACCATTTGAAATCTTCAGATAAAACCTGGAAAATCTGGACTCCATCTTCTCTGTGTCCTCTGATGAGGTAATTGTAGACAGTAACCAATATTCTGGAGGCAAGGCTGAGGGCTGATCTGTCAGCTTCTGATTGTAGAATGTACTCTCACCATAACTATCCTGATGACCTCCACTTGACTTTTTCCAGCATGTAAAATTTATTTTCTTCTTGGGCAACACAAAACTGCACATATCACCCTAGATGTGCTGAACAAAGGGGAAGTATCATAATCCTGGTCCTGCTGGTGCTGCTCTCACTTGTGCAGACCAGGATGTATATGTCACGTGAGTGGGAAGCTCTTAAACTGGAAGACAGACACATATTGCTATTTAGAGCATTATTTTCTAAGGTAATGATACGGTGGAGCCTATATATGTATATACATGCACAAAAATATCTGCAGAAGATAAGTGTTTTATTATGCAGGCAATTGTTCTGCTTCAAAATTTAGTATTTTTTTTTTAATGCATGCAGACAAGAAATATGCGAGTGACCAGATCATCTTGAAATGCTCATTCTCAAAGCAATAGAAACATGTCTCAGTTTCCAGTGTCCTAGGAAAAAAACCCAAACAATAACAGGAAAAAATGTACAGTAATTTGCATCCCTGTTTGGATGTGAAAGAGAGATGCAAAAAGCTCTTAGCACAGTAGTCTTTGTTCACATATAAGAACAGTCTGTTGAGTGAAAAGAACTTAGTCAAGTAGGGACTACACTGTATTTAGCATATAATGTATTTTACTTTTTATTCTTTCTTCTCTCTTATCAACCATTTTTACTTCTTTAACTCTTTGCTATTAATGCATTAAAAAAATTAAAAAGCCATTGAAGATTTTGCTACTGCAAACTTTGATGCCTATGAGGGATAGAATTTGTGCATGAATAATTCAATCTATGTGTCTTACAGCTATGCCTATACACATTAAAGACACATGCTATATGCTTTGTTTCATTTGAGATTAAGTGATTTACTCTATTTAACCATGTTTTATTACCATTAAAAGTAGTTCAATAAATTGCTGAGTTAAAATAATAAATAACTTGACTCAAGCCAAGTAAAGTAGTAACTTAATATATTAAATAATTAAGCCTAAAAACTGAAAGAAATGCAAGTTTCAGAAAAAAATCTGAAGGGAATCAGCTCTTTAACCTTCTCTGCCGACCTTATTAATAATGCCGGTATAAATTTAATGTCTCCTACATTACAGACATTTGAATTTTCCTGATTTCTTACCATGGAAGAATATATTGTAAATTCTCTGGGTTTTCCAACTGACCTCTCAAGGCCTGATTAATTTTATACCTATTTCTTCTTGTGTCAGTGCTGACAGTTCTTAGTTCTTTGCATATTTATAGAGATGAAAAAATATTACGTCTCCTAAGATGTTATTTTTATATACTAAATTTTTTTATTTATCTTATTTGGTAGGTTCTTCTTTCCCTGAAATTTTATGAATTTTACAAATCTGTAGAAACTTTCCTTAATGTTAAGTCACAAGAACTGCACACCATATTTACCCCTTCCTTGTTAAATGTCACTGGAACTTCATTACCAGAATAAAAACAGATAACTTTTATTCTTTGGACTAAAATCATATGTTTGTACCTCTTTGTTATCTAATCTCCTTATGATAAACTAATATGCTTCACCTAATTTTTACTGGTCTTAAAATTATCTCAATTTATAAATTTCCTTTACATTTTTCCTATTTGATGAGCAGAAATCTATTACAGAATTATATATTACTTTATAGTTTATATGATCTACAGATGCAGATGGATCAAGATTACAAAAACATGACACACATTTCATTTTTTATCCCACACTACCTTTTTATAGTAACATTTATATTTTCTCATATACCTGGTGTTCTTGAATATATTATTTACATAATTACAATCAGAATAACAAAACTAAAAACTACGACAAAACTCAAAACTGAATCTGGCAAAATGTTTCTAATTGGATTGGCCACATGTTTTAACTGGAAATCCTGAATAAAAATATGAAATCTGTTATGGGATTTAAATATAACTGGGAAGAGTAGGAGTAGTGGAAGAAGTAGCACTACTCTTGTTGTTAATTAATTCTAAGTGTTACTCTTTGCAGTAGAGGAAGCATATACATTTTCAATTTATTAAAAAAATAGCTAGTGAAACCTCATTAATTAATTAAATTTGGTGGGTACTATTTAGGAAAAAACCTAAAATATTTTTTTTTAATTTGGTGCTGGTTGTACAAAAAGTCCTTTTGAATATAATTCTCTGAACTTACATATATATGAGAAGAATTTCTTTCAACTCTTTATAAAGGCAGCAATTGAATTCATAACTACAAAAAAAAATCTTCTATTCATTAGCAAAATAAAGTGTGATGAAATGTCTTCAGATTGAAATAAATTCATTCAAAACATGTAGAAAGGTGCCTGAAGCAAAGAAATTATTGACATAGGGGGTCTTTTGGTACATCCATCATGATATGATCACATTACATTCTAGAAGAAAACAAATAATGCTCCATTATATTGAAGTTCATATATTGTGAGAAAAACAATTCAGAAAAAGAAAATTGTTTAAACTAAAGGATAGCATTCCATGAAACTAGAAATAAAAGCATGTATTCTAGTAATGTCCTTAATTCAAGGGCAGACCAAAAAAAGATAAATCAAAATTGAATAACTTATAATGACAATGTTTTAAAGTCAGGTCTTGAGACACAATCTAGTTTGTGATAGGAAAGAAAATCTCTATTGCAATGAAAACAGATTTGAAGAATTGCAGGAACAGGAACAGAAAATCTGAATATTTCTTATCCCTTGTTTAAGTAATGCCCTCATTCACAGAACAGAGAATCAATATACAAAAAACATGACCTAGAAAAGGTCTAGGAAAAAAACCATTGCTGCTATTGTAAGAAATAGCTGCCCTAGATACTACTTCTCTCTGATCTAAAGTTTTTTACTTTCTAAATTATGAAAGCAAGTGTGGTATTCAAGGCCTTAAATCTTGGTTCTCCAGTTTCTCAGGATGGAAATTCATTGCAGCACAGCTGTATTTTCTTAGTGCTGATTCTCATATGCAGCTTATGCATCAGGACACGTGAAATTTGGGAGTTGGGAAATTGCTAAGCATTAATCTAGACTCCAGTATTCAAAACAACTCTTGCTAGCAAACATGAGATCAAATATCTCATCAGTGGTTTTCCTTTCCAGCTTTAGAATTTTACATCTGTGAAATATTCTGTAGGAATATTGCCACCAAGAAAAGGACCTTAGTAACTGACATATAGCTAAGGAATTTTAATTCACTAATTTAAGTTGGATAGTTCAGCAAATTTTCTGCCAACATGCTCAAAGTAAGAGCGGTTAAATATATTTTCTCACATTATAGAACATTCATTTATTATTTAACAAGTACAAACCATAAATATTACTAGCTGAAAGGATTTGTGATAAGTTTGGTTTAGGGTAAATTTTAGGAGGAAATTTTTGGGAGAGGTCTCTTCTAGGAAAAGTTGATTTTAATTCCTTTTTTTTACATAGATTTGGGAAAAATTTTTTTAGAGAAAAGTGGAAAAAATTATTTATTTAACAAATAGAATATTTACAAGTATAGAAAATATGGATAATACGAAAATAATGAAACTTTTTTTCTCTTTGAAGAGATGGTAGATTTAGAGTGTGTCTGGGTCCGGTTCCGTTCTCCAGCGGGCAGGCCGATTGTCAGATCCGGCTGTAGAAGTCGGTGGTGGGGGGGGGCCCTCGGGAATTGTCCTGGTGCCTTGGGCTTACGTGATGTTATTTAGTCTTAGGAGGAGGGTAAAGAAAAAAAAGACTGTGGTTCCCGGCTGTAGAGTAGAGCATGTTCTTCACATCTGGTCCTGTCCTGACAGGGCCAAGTGCTACTGCATGAGCGATTTCCTGTTTGATCTGGGTGAAGGCTTGCTGCTGTTCAGGGCCCGACTGGAAAGTGTTCTTCTTGCAAGTAACCAGATAAAGAGGGCTCACGATCTGGCTGTACTCGGGAATATGCATTCTCCAAAAGCCTATGGTGTTTAGGAAAGTTTGTGTTTTTTTCTTGCTGGTTGGTGGAGATATTGTTGAAATTTTTTTGATAATCTTAGTGGGAATCTGGTGTTGTCTATCTTGTTACTTCACCCCCAGGAACTGGATCTCTCGAGTAGGTTTTTTAATTTTGTTTTTTTTTTATGGTAAAACTAGTTTTTAGGAGGATCTGGATAATCTTTTCTTCTTTTTCAAACATTTTTGTAGCTGTGTTTCTTTATACAATAATGTCATTAATGTATTGTAGATGTTCTGGAGTTTTACTTTTTTTTAGTGTAGTCTGGATTAGTTTATGGTAGATTGGGGGGCTGTGTTTCTACCTTTAGGGTAGACGATTTTAGGTGTACTGTACGCCCTTCTAGGTGAAAGTAAATTGAGGCCTGTACTTGGTTTTATGTACTTGGCACCAATAATATTTGTCCTGGTTTAGGGTAAATTTTAGGAGGAAACCTCTGGTAGGGGTCTCCTCTAGGAAAAGCCGATTCCAACCACTTCTCCCCCACACAGGTTCGGAAAAAATTTCCTTAGAGAAAAGAGGAAAAAAACTATTTATTTAGCAAATAGAATATTCACAAGCATAGAAAATGTGGATTATATGAAAACTATGAAACCTCTCCTTCCTCTGAAGGCATGGTAGATTCAGAGTCCATCTGAGTCAGGTTCAGTTCTCCAGTGGGGGGGGCCGATTGCTGGGCCCGGCTGTAGAAGCTGGGGGGGCCTCCCAGGGATTCCCTGATGTCCGGGGCCCACAAGATGCCAACCAGTCCCAGGAGGAGGGGAAAGAAAAAAAGAACCCAGCAAAAGAAACAAAGTCTCTCCCTGCAAAAAAGCCAGAAAGATCCGGGGAAAACCTCTGCTGTGTGCTTTTCCGAGCACACCCCAGAGAGTGAGAGCGAGATATTTCTGTCCTGCTGGAATGCAGCCTCCTCAAGGACTTTTTTTTTTCATGGGAGTAAAGGTATACCTCCTGCAAACAAACGGCGCGTGTTTTTTTTCTCCGCTTTCACTCTGTCTCTCTGGGCCTAACTTAAAGCTGTAGAGCTTAATATCCAGCATAAGTAGGAGGGATGACTGGGGATACAAAAAGTCATATGACCAGCCCAGGACAGGAGCTAACAGTTTTCTCTCTGGTTTGCCACCACCAGAAATCAGAACAGCTCCACTGCATGTTTCCCAGTGATGACACAAAAGACATCTTTTCTGCACTGCTTTCTTTGAAATGAAAAAGGCAAATGGCATAACATATTTGTCTTTTTTACTGTTTTACCAAAAAACAGGGAATGAAAATGAAAGAGTTCAAATAATTAAAAAACTATTATAATGAAAAAGCTCCAGAGCTTTTCAGAAAAAAAAGAAAAAAAAAAAGTTTCATTAAATTTCTGCTATTTGATATCTTAATAGTCATAGTAGAAATCTTAGTTTGGTGCGAAATATGCAGTTTTTTAGTAAATCATTTTATTAATTTGCCTTTGTCCAAGCACAAACATGGTGTTGCATGTCCAAGCACCTGGTCTTCTCCATCCAAAAATACTAAAGTCAGAAGAATTGCATGCAGTACTGTCAGTGAAGCATGTCCATCTCGTGCAAATATGTGGACGCTTACTTTGTGTACGTGTGCTTTGTGACCAATTTTAGCTCAAGACTGAGGGAAATGAGAAGGTGGCTTAAGAACAGTTAAGGATTCCTATTGGAGTTTTGTTACTGTCTGGCAGAATGAGAGGAAAAAAATCTGACCAGAACCTTGCCTAGGACCTTGTAGGAGAGCTTCAGAGAAGCAGAAAGCAGCAGAATAAAAAACTGTGGAATAACTGAGCTAGAGAGAATTCAAAACCAGACAAGAATAAGGCTGGTGTTTTCCTTTCTCTTAGTATGGGGAATATTCCTGTCTGTATACAGAACCTTGTTCACAGAGGGAAAAAAGGGTCACAGTTAATATAGATTGAATTGTTTTCTGATGAGTGTTCTCATGATAGTTTTTGTTCCTTTATTTGATTTTTGACTGCAGCAAGATATTTTGAAAGATTTCTCCAAATTTCATACAATGTATGGAGGCATTTTATTCTGCACTGCTACAAAGATGACCATATATCATCTTCACCTCAATGGGGGTTTTTCAGTTTGAAAACATGCCTAGTAGTACAGTTTGGCATTAAAGAGAATATATACAAAATTTAAGACGATTGTTAAGAATATTAAATATGAACAACATATTTACACATTTGTTGAAGCCATGAACTCAGAGAATGGTTTGGAAGGGACATTTAAAGCCCCTCTAGTCCAACCCCCTTGCTCTGTGAGACATCTTCAATAAGAGTGGGTTGCTCAGAGGCCAGTCCAACCTGACTATGAATATTTTCCAGGGATGGGGGATCTACCAGCTTCTCAGAAAACCTATTCCAGTATTGCTTCTTGTCTGCTTGCCTAAAATGGTTTCAGTGTTTTCTTCCTGATCTTTGTAGCAGGTATTTACTGGGCAAAAAGCATCATAAGTCCATAGACTTACATAAAGCTGACCTAAAGTAATGCAGACAAGAGTATAGCTCTGTACTGTTAATGGAAAATCAAGCATCTTATCTTTTTAATCCTTAGGAAAAGGAAAAGGAAAAGGAAAAGGGAAAGGGAAAGGGAAAGGGAAA
Organism: Petroica traversi; assembly: GCA_025920805.1. NCBI lineage: Eukaryota > Metazoa > Chordata > Aves > Passeriformes > Petroicidae > Petroica > Petroica traversi. Next base: position 16,129,209 of record JAHLSL010000062.1, on the reverse strand, counting down.
GGGAAAAGGAAAAGGAAAAGGAAAAGGAAAAGGAAAAGGAAAAGGAAAAGGAAAAGGAAAAGGAAAAGGAAAAGGAAAAGGAAAAGGAAAAGGAAAAGGAAAAGGAAAAGGAAAAGGAGAGGAAAAAAGAAAGAGAAGATCTGAAGTAAATCACAGATGAAATAACGAAAGTAACTTGTTTCAGTGTATCCTCCTTTCCAGTAATTCTTTTGGTGATACATCTTTGTTTTATTATAGCCACCTGCCATTGAAGTTGAGTTATTACTCATTAATACCTTTTTATTTCCAAAATTACATGAATAATATTTCTATACTTACAATTCCCATAAGCTTAAAGAGATCTTTAAGGCTATGGCAGGAATTCACTTTTAACAATTTAATGGGGAAACACTGAGAAGCTTGGGATTCAAACCAAAGCCCTAATTTAATATTCATTATGCAAAGTTCACAGTTAACCCCACATTGCTGAGGTTGAGTTTATACAAATTTCATGAGATAAATATGAATTCTGAGCACAAAGTTAAAATAACACATTATCCTTTGGAAAAGAGGATCCTATAGTTGCAAAAAATATATAGGAAATGGCATGAGTTTTGTTGGGTTAGGGTTTTGTGATTTTTGCATAAAAAATACCACATCACTACTCCCATGAAAAAATTATCTGAAATAGTCCTTTCACCATGCTCTCAATCACTCAAAAAGAAAAAATGGACAGTGAAGAGACCTAGAGAGGATGCAACGAGAGACTGAGTAATCTTTTTGTGCTGCCCTGGCAGTTTATAGCGCAATCCAGAAAAGTGTCCCTGCAGGAACTGGCAGAATCTGTGAAAAAGGGATGAATACAGCCTACTTGCCGGGATAATTGTATCACACAATGAGGGATAAATTAAGAAGTTATACATGTGATACACCATCTGTGTCTGTTTTTGTTATTTTCTCCATATACATCTGTTTCTATTCAGCTATAGGGCAACACTCCATCATATTATGCAGACCAGAATAACACAGAAAGTTCAGTTTTGTTGACAAAAAGAAACTTCTCTTCCTAAATATATGGTAAACCAGCAGAGTAATTTTTGATCAGTAAGCTTTAAAAATCAAAACAAGAGAGTTGATCCAAATATATTCTGATTTTATATTCGATATTTATAACTCTGGATGAAGATCTCCAGATTCCAACATGTAGTTGTAACTTCAGTCAGATGCTACGGTGGTAGGTGTTTATTTTTTGGTCCCAGCTGGAATGTAACTGAAATCTGGAGAAAAAGAGAAAATAAATTTTAAAATCTACACTACATACATACAGAGCTTAACCTAGAAACAAAACAAAGAATGATCTCCAATTGTCTAGGTGAACTTTTATGATTTTATGTCTGATCTCAGGTCCTAGCTGGAAACCAAGCTTGGGGATTTTGCTTAGTGGTTTTCTCATCTACTCCTCTTCTGACCTAGAAACACTTTGACAACTGAATTAGCCAACCAGTACTTGATGTACTTAACTGTTAGATAATGTCTCAAAGTAGTTTTTCAGGCACTTCATAAGTGATTGGTATAGCTGTTGCTCATGCAGTTGCCATTTTTTTTTTACCTTCATAATTATATGTCTGACTAATCTGGCTTTAAAATTCTAGATGTTTTTAAATGCAAAAACAATATAATGTCACATTCAGAGAAAAAAAATATAATCTAGTTAAATGCTGAAACCTTGCAAACCTGGACAAAGAGAATCCGGTTTGGAGTTGGAGAGAAAAGTGGAGAGATGGTATGTATTCTTCCTTGAACCAGAGGATACAATTTCAGGCAACCACTGTAAATTGTATATATATATAAAGTAGATAGAGTCCTTCTGAATTATAACTGTGGAAATTGAAATACAGAAATGTAAGTTCTGTCAGTGGTTGCCACAATTCAGAATACTATTTGGGAGACAGAAACAAACCAATCAATCCAGCAATTTCTTTTTCTCATTCAATCCCTGATAAATTCCATGCTTTGTAGATTGTCCCAGTAAGTTAATTCTACCAATTTTGTAGTAATCTCAGCTACTGATATCAGCTAGATTTTAATATTTCCAATTAACTTTTTGTTTTCCGTCTGAAAAGACCATCTATCAAAATAAATGTATGGTCAAGAATCACAAAGAAAGGAACTCTGACAAGGACTGCAGATGGCCATAACATGGTCTTTGAATGGCTTGTCAGGTCTTGGGTTGTTTCTGGGTGTGGTTAGATTCTAGGATGACAGTTAAAATAATAACTTTGGTAAACTTATTTCCTTCCCCAGCAATGGTCATATCTAACAGAACTCAACTAAGAGACAGAATTCTTTCTATGATGAACACATTTTAGGAATAAGAGGACATTCCTGAAAGAATACAAAGAACAACAGGATGATCATAACCTGATTCTTTCAAGGATTCTGTAAATGCCTTAATGGAAATATAAAAGAGGAAGAGTCAGAAAATTGATAAACCCTTTCTTAATACAGTTCTTATAACCTCTAGCTGAGCTTACTAGCTTTAGGTTTAGTATCCCACTATGCCTACCAATTAGTGGAACAAGACAATAAAACTTCTATCTCATCAAAATCACTTCTTAAAGATATGAAAAATATACAGCAGACCATATTGTACATTAACATTTTGATTATAAAAATCATAATGTGCAATTTGAATGCTCACACAAAATCTTTAATTTGTGTGTTTGTACACTCCTGAGTGTATGCTCGGGAGTGGGTGGGATGGGGAGGGGGTTTTTGTCAACCATAAGCAACATGGAAGTTGCAGTTCTCTACAAATGACTTGCAAATGGATGAAAAACCTTGTCATGTTAGGGAAAAATAACCAATGTGAATCTATGTACTTTTCCCTGAAATACATACTCGATGATATTTCAGTTGCGTTCATATCGCATAATTTCAATAATTCACCCTCTTGTGAGAAAAATGTAGAAAGGATTGATTATTCTATGACATTTTTTTCTCATGAACAAGCAAGTATGTACTAAAGATGTAGACACAAAAGTCTGAGCTCAATAAAGTAATTTATAAAAGCTCTAGTTTTTACAGGGAATAGACAGGGGGGAAAAGCAATCAAACAAACAAAACGAAACCCCCAACCACACACACCTTTTTGGGGTCTAAAAGCTGTGTTATTGTAAATGCTCAATTGTCGGCTGCACTCCTGTCTCTTCCAATGTTATTCCTTGGGGACTCATTTTCTGCCTAATATCATTTGACACTGAGCATTTGTAGCTCCTAGGTTCAAGTCGAATTTAGATATAAATGCTCAGACTGTAACAATGAGGGTTGTTCACACGTTTTGAAAAGCAGCTTAATGATCAGAACAGTCATTCATTAAGTAGGAGAACTGAGTTCTCACTCTTAATTACAATTACAGTTTTCCCATCCTGGAAAAGTTCCTTACTGGAAGACAAAAAACTGACAAGTGGAAGAATAATTTTAAATGTACTTGTTAAAGATACAGGATTACTAAAAATAATAACATTCTGAAGCAAAAAAAATGGGTAGGTAAGGTTCCCATCCCTGGGTACAGAGGTGAAGAATGAGATATTAGGAATTCTGCTCTCTAGCCTTCTGTATTTCTTGGTGAGAACCTTTTTCAATTTATTTTGATTTTCTGAGGTTCTGTTTGGTTGGGCTTTTTTGTTGTTTCTTTCAGTGATAATATTTTGCAAAGCAAAAATAATCAAGTAATCAAACCATGAAAACAAATATTCTTGTACATGGTATATCCTTATCTGTTGGTGTCTCTTACCAAATTTATTCTTTGCACTAAGTCCCTTATCACTGTGTTGGTCAGATTTGAATGTGCTGGTTTGTTTATCCTTTGGCCAGGTAAACTTAAAGGACAGAGACATTGTTTCCACACGCCCTTATTACACTCAACTAGTGAGTGTTTTGACTCCCAGCTGTCTACAGTTTTTCTTTTATTGCCAAACTGAGCAAGTAATTTTGTGGGAGAAAATTTCATAGGCACATACATTTTTTGCATTTGTAACAGAGATTTGGCTTCCATTTCCTCAGTATTTGTACATTAACTTTGGAAACAAACCTTCCAGTATGTTTGGAAGGCTATTTTTAAAGTTCCGAGCTGTCAAAATAGATTGATTCTCATTGAGAAGGTGAAGATTAGAGTAACAATTTGATAGATAGAAGAGGGATAGGGAAGGGGGATATCACCATTTCTACAAAGAAAACTTTATTACTAAATCTTCAGACATATTTTCTGAGAGTCCGTACTATAAATCTGGCTATTGTGTACAGATGATAAAGCATCAAGTGCAGGTGATAACTCATATGGAGTCAGTGTTTCAAATCCAACAGAAATCTTTGCCAGTATGTCATTTATATATCTTCCAAACTTTTTGGGAACTATTTGAGTTTATTTATACTAAGAATGGAGGCTTCAAAAGAAGACTTCATCTGTCACTTGCTATACCTACATATTTTCTTAGAGAGCTTAGTGTCCCACAGTATTTTGAAAGACAGGAATGCAAAAAACTACAAAGTCAAATATCTAATTAATCAGAGGTGAAACAGTTAAATTTGCATCTGTACATGAATCTTTATGACTGGAATTTATATCCTTCACTGTAATTAGGATTCAGGCCACTAGTCGGCTTCAATTCCACTGTCATCAATAAACCTTTGGAAAAACAATTGCACTTGACCTACATAGAGGGGGTAGGAGATCAAGTATAAAAACAGATATTTAAGTGAGCACTATAAAATCATTCTATGGAGTGACATTTAGAGACCTATGATGGGCAGCTTACTGGCACTAATTTCCTAGGAACAGAAGCAGAAACAGAATGAATTACTCAGAGGAAGTAAAAAGCAGAAAAAATTGAAAAGAAGAAAGAATGGAACATCAACATGTTAGTTTTTCTTTTCAACATTCATTTCCAGATAAGAGTCATCAAGAAAGAATATGTTGATTATGCCCAATATCAGTCACACAAAGAAAATTAATACTATTGCCTTGATGAAATAATGTTACTGTAAAGCTTTCTCTAATCTTTTTATTAAATGAGTTAAATTGGTAATACTAGGGTGTGGGTGGGGAAACCAGCAGAATAAATAACAAAGATTTCAGACCACAGAGACTGATATTAAGCCAAAAAAAGTATAGATGTGTATACACTTTCTGATGGAGACACAGACAGTCTCTTGGAGCTATTATTTTTTATTTAAAACAATAGATGTAAAATTTTGGTTATAGACATAGAAAAGATACTTTGCACCAAAGATGTGTCATCTAAGTATTTGAATATAGATTTTTAATTAAATTTCTTCATAATTAGGCACTACAACTATTATCAAATCTTTTGATACACTGAAGAAAAAAGCAATATCTAATATAAAGAGCTCTGAAACTACCAAATCCCTAGCCCCCTCCTCTGCCACCCCAAAACCCAGGAGCCTAGTCTTTCTCAATCATCTCTTTCATTAAAAAGCAACAAAATATAAATTAAAAGAGAGAATCACAGCAACAAGGAAAGGGTTAGGGTTTTTTTGTCGATTGTGAACATTTAATGTGAATGTATAGAAAATGCTGTTTCAGTCAAGAAAAATTCATTCAATTTGGGTTGCTTATTCTCTGAATAAAGAAATAGGTCTTCCAGGAAAAGCTGAATCTTGAATATATTGCTTACTGGAGAGTTTATCACACTTCTGAAGGAATAGTTGAATGTACAGTTTGTCTTTTTTATACTTTATTAGTTACTTTTTGGTTACTCTTAAACTATGTTCAATATTCAAATCCACTCTAATCCATCAACCACTTGCAGAAAGAAAAGAAAGCAGTTGGGTTTATTTTCTGAAAAAGCCCTTGATCTTGTAATTTCTTTATCCACAGCTTGTTTTCTCGAATTTTAAAGCATCACCTGATCTGGTACTGAAAGTAAATGATTTTTTTTATTAGTGTAAATTTATGTATATTTAGTAGATTGTAATAATTTATGGTCTCTTTTTTTAAAATTGTGGTTTCTGCTTTCTTACTTTTGTTTCTGAGATTCTAATCACTCATTTGTTTTGTCCTTCTAAAACTGAACAGGAAAGGCAATGTTTTATTCCTAGACTTTGAGATGTTTCTTAGTTTTATGTGCAGCTCCATTTTCTGTTAGACTGATATATCTGAACATGACCTGCAGTCAGCAATTAATGCATTAGCCAGTGATCTATAAGATAAGTGCTATTCATAACATATTTTGACTTTTACAATTTTATGAATTCCATTGTTTGCATCAACTTGCAAGCATTAAACTAGGAAGTAAACTTCAGGCACTTACTGTGTTAGGTTTTCAACTTTGAATCCTTTTAAATTACTTGTTTCTGAATTGATTTGCAACATAATATTTATCTTCTGTCCTTTAGTAATAGAATTTGCTGTAGGAAATGACACTTTATTCCCTCTCCACTGGTCTTAAGCACAGCAATGCCATTTTCTTGTTATAGTATCTGTAGTTTGTTATCACCAACATAAATCAAATAATTCCTACTTATATCTGTGTATATACCATAAAATTTTCTCCATTACAACTCTGATCCATAGCTTAACTGGTCATATAGAATAAGACTAGGAAACAGTTTTATTATAATGCACTCAGTGTCTACAAAAACCCCAAGCAATCAAATAAATATGAGATAAATATAAACATAGATAGAACATTCCCAAAGTTATGCTATGATTGCTGCCATGGCAGATTTTAAAAAGTTTGAATTGTTGTAAGTTATTGTGAAATTTCCTACATCAATATAACATCTAGATTGGTTATTTACTGCTAGCCATTAAAAAGGGGAAATTACCAAAATCGATATAATTAAGAGTCTAGCAGCTTGCCCTTAGCATAAATCTAAAGTAAAACTGAGTTTGCTGACAGACATGGTAATGTAAGCAGAGCAGAAAGATGTGCTACTACATTACTGTAAGCTTGCCTAAAATGCTTCTTTAAGAGTAGAACAGAGTCAGGTGAAGTCTTTGATTGTCTGGCAGCTGCAACTGTCCTCACAAAACCTAGAAGAGGTGAAATTTGAAAGGTTTGAAACTTCTCATTGTACATACTCCACTGATACCTCCACCTGCTACTCCCATTTCTTTCATTGAAGGATAATGACATTTCTCAGATAAAAGATTGGAGTGTATGTGGAGACAGAAATTATGCTATGTTCTTGCAGCCTCGCCTTATGTGTTTCTTTCCCTTCTCTTAATTCTCTTTTCCTTACCAAGCTGAAGCTGAAAAGAAAGAAAATCCTTATACTCTTCTTTCATATGAACAATAAACAAAGATAAACTATGTGTCCTTGCTGAAAAGGCCTTCTCTTTTGAAGCTACAGGCTTCTTAAAAAATCTCAGGAATTAATTCCTATCTCTGAAGTTCCTTCAAAACTGACACAAAAGGAGAGACAAGGTGTTCTGGATTTGTTGGGTAGAATTAATTTTTTTTCAGAGTAGCTAATACAGTGCTAAGTTTTAGATGTGTGGGGAACACAGTGTTGAAAACACAAAAATGTTTTTGTTATTGCACAGCGCGTTCAGCTCCTCACATGGCCCCACCAGCAAGGAGGCTGGGAGCACCCAAAAAGTTGTGAGGGGACACAGCTGGGACAGCTGGGACACATATGGCATCACGGTCTGTAATAAACTAGGGGGATGTTTGGCAGGGGGGTTGCCGCTCAGGGACTTACTGAGTTCCACTTGCTTTTCTCATTTTTTATCTTTCTCTCTCTGTCTCTCATTTTCCTTTTAATTTCAGTTTGTGAAATTATAATAATTATTACTATTTTGTTTTCTCTTATTTCAGTTGGTAAATTGTTCTTATCTCAGCCCACAGGTTTTCCCAATTTTATCCTTCCTATTCTTTTCCCCTCTTTCTGGAGGGGAGTGAATGAGCAGCTGTGTGCTGTTTAGTTGTCAGCTGGGACTAAACAATCACATGAGGAGCTCAAATGTACAAGGGAAATCTATATAACATTTAACAGGGGTTAGTTGAGTATACTAAGAATGAAAAAAATCATGATTAACAGATTTCAACAATATGTATAGGAACTTCAAACAGGTTTAGTCTGTAGAAAATCACAGGACAAGTTTGATAATCTTATCTCCTCTGTTCCTGCACTGTTTTTATCCTTCCACCTAGAAGTATGTGAACAATATACATATTAACTATGAAATAATTTTTATTTTTGTTTTCTTGTTTTGTTTTTCAAGTGCTTGTAGCTGTCTGGCTTGATTTATGGATGACTTTATGAGTGTATAACTTAAATATCTATTTATACATGATCTTTGACCACACAGAAAACACTTTAAGCCACTGTAGTACATGAAAAAAACCCCTCATTTTAGGTACAGAATTAATTTTTCCACTCTTTGACAAAGATAACAGTCAATAAGTTATGAGGTTTGTCACACCAACAGAAGTGGTTGTTAAGCTTCATTATTCAATGAGTGATGACATACATTTAGCCACATCCATTTCTTCCATCAAGGAAATGATATCTAGCCATTACCCTGATGCCTCTTCAGAAACAGAAGATGCTTCTATGCAATCCAACATATTAATTAAGTGGATAGTTTTGCAGCATTTTTTCTGCAAATAAAATTAACATTTAGGAAACAATTGGGCAAGGAAAAGAAAGAGTACAGCATTTATATAAGTATTAAGGTTTTTAAAAGCAAATTTTCATACTTACAGTCTCTTCTCCACAAATTGGCAACAATTTTACAAATATTGATCTTTATATTAGATCCTTCAGGCAGTAACTGATGAAAATAAAGAAACTAGTGATCTTTCTAAGAACAGCTGCTTCAGGAATTGTTACCTTTCTCTTTTTCTGCTGCATAAAGGGTTACTGAAGAATAACATTTTGGTGTTTTAAATATATACAACTGATTAAATCATCTTAGCTATGTTTGTCATAAGAAAACTAAGAATACATTATGGCTTGAGTTGGAAAGCACCCTAAAGATGATTCAATTCCAACCCACCTGCCGTGGGCAGGGACACCTTTCACTAGACCAGGTTGCCCAGAGAAGCTGTGGCTGCCCCATCCCTGGCAGTGTTCAAGGCCGGGCTGGATGGGGCTCTGAGCAACCTGTACCAGGGCATCACCACCCTCACAGTAAGTAACTTCTTCCTAATACATAATCTAAACATATTCTTTCATTTTAAAGCCATTCATCATTGTTCTGTCATTAAATGCTCTTGTAAAACATATCTCTCCATCCTTCTTCAGGTAGATTCAAGATGGAGCAGAGGGAGTGTCAGTCTTCAATTAACATGATTTGTGAATATTTCAGTCCTCAGAAATTTAAAAAACTGAGAAGTGTGCAATTATGCATGTAATACTAAGAATAAACAACCAAGGGCTTCTAATAGATTGGCCCCTTTTTTTTACTTTTTATCATAGAATTAAAAATTATGCTGAGTTGGAAGGGATCCACAAGGATCACTGAGCCCAAATTCTGGCCCTACACACCAGGACTTCTTATCCCTTTACTTTTCCCCAGTGACTTCTCCCAACTCTCATTTGATTCCCACTTTCCATGCCTCCGCTTCCTCACCTAAACATTGTAAATAAGTAAACCTCCCCCATTCTTGAACGAGACCTGGAGAGCCTCTCCTGCTGACTCAGGGTGATAGTTGTGCCCCCTGGGCCCATGGTGATGAGACTCTCCAAGAGCAGCTCTGGGAGGGCCAGACCAGCATGGTTGTTGTTCACCCACCTGCCATCCCTCCTCTGCTCCTTGCAATTGGTGGAAATAAATGTTTAATTATGTATCTAATAGTCACCAACATATAAAAACCGTTTGGTTTCATTGCTTAAAATTTGGTGAAAAGTTGTTAGAAGTAACATAATTACAATGTTCCCTTTAGTCAATAATTACTGTGAGGTTTTCTTGTTCAGACCAAAACTTCCATTTATATGTCTCCTTGAGCTCTTCCTTTGCCAAGCAGACAACAATCTTTTTTACAATAATCAAGCTTAACAACAGAAGGTCTGTTCTTGCTAGTTAGGTAAAGAAGCTGAGTATAATACTAGGATAAATAAATAAATGACAGCTCTTAGAAATACAATTTCAACAGGCAAGAAATACGCATTATTTTAAAATCCAGAAGGGTATTATCAGCTTACCCAACTTTAATTATAACAGAAGATTGACTGTATGTCAGATAGTGTAGCCTAGAGGGAAGCCACAGGAAGAACAGCTGAGGTCACTTACCCTGTTTAGCCTGGAGGAGACTGAAGGGAGACCTCATTGCAGTCTCCAACTTCCTCAAGAGGGGAAGATGAGGGGAAGGCACTGGTCTCTTCCTTGTGGTGACTGGTGACAGAACCTGAGGAAACAGCATGCAGCTGAGTCAGGTAAGGTCAGTTAGATATTAGAAAAAAGTTCTTCACCCAGAGGGTGACTGGGCACTGGAACAGCTCCCCAGGGAAGTCGTCACAGCACCAGCCCAACAGAGCTCAAGAAAACATTTGGAAAATGTTCTCAGGCACATGGTGTGATTCTTGGGTGAGTCCTTAGCACGGCCAGGACTCCGATGGTTCTAGCGGATCCCTTCCAACTCAGGATATTCCATGATAATTATAATTTCTACACTGAGAATGAAACTTGTAAGAGATAATTTTCTGACTTCTGAAATACTTTAAAAATCCTGTCTAGTGAAATCCAGCCCACATTAGTGGTGTACTAAATTACCTGAATGAGCAAAAAAACCAAAGCACAGACTGAGACATATGGAAAGCCATATTCTCAGGCACCAGATGCTCTTACTACACAAGTTGTTGTCATTAAAATGAAAAACACATGCTCCTTGCTTGTGACATTCAATCAGTTATGCCAGGTTTCTGATAACAGGCTATTTCCAGGCAGTGGCTCCAGCTGTGTTGCTTCATTTCTATGCATGGAGTGAATACATGAGCTCAGACTCTGCATAGGAGCCAGTGCATATATGTGCTGTCCTCTGCCTTGTTTAGGATTTACCCTGCCAGGTCTTGCTTCTGGTACGGAACAGACACATTCCAGCATTCTTTTTCTTTGTGGACTTTGTTTTCCTTTCCTTCTGTTCTTTTTTATACTTGACGTATTTAATTACTGAAGAAATGCCTGATTTTCAAAGGAAAAATATTTTATAGAAAATGTTTCTGTTCACGTAAGAGATCCTAAAGAAATGAAGAATCTATAACCAATTATGATATACACAAATACAAAATAACAGTAATAAAAATCCTCCAATCTTGCTACCAGCTAGTTCGCTAATACTGACAGAAAAATATTAATTTTAAGTTTTGCCAAACCTTGACATTGGTATTTCCATTGCCTGTAATTAAACTGATTCCCCTTATTTTGTTGTTCAGTTGATTAACATAGTTTGCTGTATTTTGAAATAAGGCAACTGGAGTGCAAACTGAATGGGAGAACTGATCTATAACTTATAACTTTCAATTTCCTAAGCAAATAGTTAGGTCAGCATCTACTAATCTCCAGATTAATAAATTAACAAAGGGAATTTTTATAACAAAAAAGGAAAATAAAAACAAGGTCGAAATATAAGTCATCCAAAATTAATGATGGTATTTGGCTTTAACCTTTCTGCTTAAGGAATTCTAAAAAAAATTCTAGTTTTTAATTTTATTACAATGAAGACACTAACAAGCCTGCTCTTTAAAAAAAAAATTGATTGTTATAAATTGTAGATACTATAACATAGCAAGAATTTTACTAAATAAAAAATTCCAATCAGCTACATATTTCAGCGGCCAAATCTAGAACAAAAAAGAAAAATATTTCAAACGCTAATGTTACCAGTAACAATTTTGGCAATTTTTTAAACTGACATGACAAGTTATCCCCATCCAGTACCTAAACACCCACACCCACATGGTGTCTCACTCTCCTCTTCCTAAGCAGGATGGAAGAGAGTAGTAAAGCAAAACCTGAGGAATCATGGGTCAAGACAGAGACAGTCTAGAAAGTGAAGGATAGAGGGAAATAACAGGTGCTACAAAGGCAATCATTCACCACCTTCCACAAGCAGACTGATGCCCAGCCACCTCGGAGGAGAGTGCCACTGCTTTTTGATCTACTACTGGTGATCAGTTCTGGGTCAGCTGGCCCATCCATGTTCCCCCCCCTCACTTCTTGCCTGCTTCCACACTACTTGCTCTGGAGCAGGAAAAACTGGGAAGGGGAAACAACAAACAAAAGAAAAAAAACAAACAAAAAACCAACAAAAGACAACAACAACAACAACAACAACAAAAAACAACAAACAAAAAACCAACAAAAGACAACAACAACAAAACCCAACAAACAAAAAATCAACAAAAGACAATAACAAAAAAAACCCCAACAAACAAAAAATCCAGAAAAGCAAACAAAAAAACCCCAAAAAAACAAAACAAAACAAAAAAAGCTCCAAAAAAAATCAGAACCCAAACCAACCAAACCAAACCAAATCAAATAATAAAAAAAACCACCCACACCCAAAAAAACCCCCCAAAAACTCCATTAAAAAAAAAAAACAAAAAAAAAACCCAAAAAAGGATAAATTGGTACATTGTAAAGCCTTGATCTGTTCTAAGCATTATTTAGCAATACCCAAAACCCTGGAGTCTTCCGGGCACCCAAAATACAATATCATGTGGGCTGATTTGAAGAAAGCTACCTCCTTCCAAACCAGAGCCAGTACAAGAGATTTACTTCCCAATCAAAAGATTACATAGTTTTGATGATCAATACATGGTTTCTCAAATAGATTTTTTTTTTACTGCTACAAGCAAAATGGCAAAGACCAATTTCTGTCACACAGCAAGAATGAATTTGGTTCATTGGTTGGATTGCAGGATGTGCTATCCACAATACACCATAGAAATACATCAGTTGCTAATTGAATTAGAAAGCTGACAGTCTTCTCCAAATACTCTCAGTTCTTTTATCAGCAGCAGAAGATGATGCACACTTTGCCCTCATTCTTGAGTGTGGTAGTGAGAAGTAATAATAAAGGGGCAAGAGAAAGTTAATCAGATGCTCACCTAGTATCTTAAGCATTTCAAAAACAGCAGTTAAAATCACTGAGATATATGAAATGTGCAGGGTATTTTGAAATTCAGAAATTGTCACATGAAACTGCAGGCTGTAGAAAATGAAAAAAAAAAAAAATCTCAGTGGGCTGTTAGAGAGAGATGCATTTCTTGGTCTTCCTTGGTATAAACCAAAGTTACATCCCCAGCCCAAAACCCTGGTAGACATATGCACGTACTCTCAGAGCTACCATTCTCAGGCTTTAGCTTTCAGAATTGTGTCATTCAGATCCAGTTACTATAACTGCTAATAGAGATGAGACTCTTGAAGGATAATTCTTCTCATCATGACTGAGACAGGATGAAGCCCTCATAGGTGTTTTGCGACTGCATGTTAGGAGTGTGTTTGAAGCATGATAGGCAGCCTCAATTGATCTGATATTTCCCAGAACATGAAGACTTATCTTTGCTGAAAAGATCAATATGACTGACTAGGAAGGTTAGAAGTGAAGACTTGAAGGTAATCTACAGTCAACAATTACAGCAAATACCACAACTCTCTAATATACTCAACAATATTTAACTTTGGATGTTATAGGCAGTTCAAAATAGACTCAGCAAAAAATAAAACCCAAACCAAACCACAAAGCAACTCATATATAAAAAATTAATCTGTTCCTTCTTCAATTGAGGAACAATTCAGTATGATTCATATGATTCAGTTAAGTAAGGAATAAGTTGTTAGTTACTTTGTTTTAATTGCTAATTTTACATTATGCCTGTTTTTATTGTTAACTATGTTATAAAAAATAATCTGGATCCTTAGAAAGAACAGAGTTACTGGTGTTCTTTCTGTATATGAGCATTTTTGTCTCTTAATTTTGCTTCTGACATCCAGAAGGATTTTATTTAAAACTTAATGTTGCTTTCAGAGTTGGCAACAAATTTCTAGAGTTAAAATATTTTGAACTTTACTATTACATGGTAAGCAAATTCTACTTTACTTCTTATAAGTAATATACTTTAAGAAATCATAAACGTATTTCTGTATTAAAATTATGATATATTTTAAAAAAAGTAAAACCAAATAAAAATGAAGTAAGGATTCCTGGAGTACTTCCACAGCCACTTCCATATATCCCTAATCAGTTCTGTTAGAGTTCTGCTGATGAGTTGTTGGAAGAGAAAAATACAATATCTTCTCAGTAACCCACAGATGAAAAGCAAAAGCATGTATATATACATATTTTTATGAAAAAAAAAAAAAAAATCTGCAGCTGCAAAGAATGTTGCCTGCTCTGATTCTTCCTCCTCCCCCACAGGAAGAAGCTACTGCTCCCTTGCTAACCGAATTAATCTTTTCTTCCACTGTTTCTTCTTGACTACAGGAGAGTTATAGTTGGGACTTGAGTCTTTGGTTTAACCACAGTGTTCATTTCCTTATGTGCTTAAGTCCTTAGATCCAGAGATCCTCTTACCCCATGGATGGTGCAGAACACAGGCTTGGTAGGTGTAGCAAATATTCTAAGATAGCTGTAGAATTTGGTGTGGGCAAGGCATCCTTTCTTCATATGATTTTCCCGGGAAGCCCCGGACCAGAGAGGAAAAAAACACTCTAAGCACCTCTCTAAATTTCTCCTCACACGTTGCCACCTTGGTCTGTCTATGGCACACCCCTGTGTAGTGTTCCCAAGTGGCTGGATAAACATGAAACCAAATTCCTAGAATATACCAATACAAGCATTAGGGTTACCCAGGAAGATTCAAGAACTGAAGGGTGATTGCAACAAGGCAGGAAACACATATCCCAGAGGAGGAGAAGGGAGAAGTCAGTCTTATATTTGCCCATTAATCGACTTCTGGAGGGAAAGAGGAGAAATTTCTAAGTTTTGAATCTCCACAATTTCTTTCCTGGAGCACTGAGATGGCAGCAATGCACAGCCCAAGCAACAGATTAGGTGTAAGGCCAGTATTTTTACTACAGTACTGCCAGGCAAAATGATAAAAAGCCAGAACCAACAGAAAAAGCTGAATGCAGCCAGGTTGGAGTTCAACATAAATCGAGAGAGGGAGTGGCCCACAGAGCAGAGGTAGGAACAAAGGAAACAGTATCAAAACTATCAAGTCGACATTGGTACAAGCAGCAGCAAGTAGGTACCTGACAGCTATCTGCTAAACTGTTACAACAACTATGAATGAAGCCTAGAGTATTCTGAACACATCTGTAATTATCTAAAAACTCCCAAGACCTGTGTTGGCTTCTCAACAAGACTTTGGTGGCTTGACATCAGCCAAAAACTGAGCCCTCACACAGACACTCTTTATCCTCCCCAGCAAGACGGAGGGTGAAGCAGAAAAGTAAAACATGAAATTTCATGGGTAGGCATAAAGAACATTTAAGACGTTAGGGAAAAGAGAAAACCAAACCAAAACAAAGGTAAAACCAGTGCAAAACGGCACTCCCAAAAAGACTCCCAAAAAGCAAGCAATTTAAATGTAGCTACTCACTCCCACCCCCCCGCAACAAGGAGATCAAGATGAAGAAAGTCTCTGAGAAACAGTGGTTTTGTAAATAATACTTCCCCAATTTTGTTGCTGAAAATTATGCTCCATGATATGAAATAAATTATTGGCACTGTTTGTCTACTTTACTACTATGTTGACTCCCAACCTCCCACTGTTGCTTAGAGTTGCAGCAGAATGAAAAGCTTGATGCTATGAAAGAAAAGTCCAGCAATACCCACCACATTGAAGTGTTATTATCAGTGTTTTAGTCAAAAAATCTAAATCTGAAACACAGCACCTTCCAGGCCATTGAAAAAAATATTAAGTCCATCCCAGTCAGACCCAGGTACACGTAGTTAAATGCCTTGAGGTTTGTTTGTATCCAGATAGAGAGATTTATTTACAAGAATGTATGGAAATATATTCTGAACTACCTATCATAATCTATGTGTTATCAGTTGATGTCATTAAAACTTTTCCCTAATATTACCTGATAAGCACAAAATTTTAGGGAGACTTGCAAATCTCTTTGGGGATTACAGAATGCCTTGACATGCTCTAGAGAGAGAAGATGTCACCCATTTTGATATTCTTGAGCGTGAGGCAGTTTGTTAATGTCATCTTGGGTTTTTTTGCAGCACTAAGCATGAATATTGCTACATGTCTTGAACCTGTATTTGAAGGCAACTTAGCTAATGCAGGAGTATTATGCTTACGTAGGGAAAGTAATGCAATAATGAGAATTAGTGACTTGCATTGAAATGTACGAGATGTTCTGGGTGAAGAAAAACTGTTAGCTTTTATTTCCTCTTAAAATTATTAGATATTAGATTGAAAAGAAATCAAAGACATATAGTGTATATAAGAATCATGCCTATATAAAATATAAACCCATGGCAATGATATCATAGCCATATTTCTCTAACAAATAGAAAATGTGTTTATATTATTTAAATAATTCAGTATCAAATATAAGTAAATACTAGGTACTGTAAATTTAAGGTTGTTTTTTTTAATTTTTTTAAAATCAAAACCAGCCTCAGTATTTTTTTTTTCAGTTATCTGTTGATTATGATTTAGTATGTTATGGCTTCACATCTGTGAAAAAGGTTAATGACACACCACAGCTGTCACTATTTAACAAGCAGCAGTCTGCTGCTACAGGATACCATGGCCCAGGATATCATCAGGCACCTCTGTTGGGATGAGGACAAGGCCTCAGGCATCTCTGAGGCCAGGACAGAGCATTAGCCTGTGGGATGCTATTTGGATCAGGCATAGTCAGGGGAACCAGGGTCACAAAGTCCAGAAAGGATGGAATGGCACATGGGCATGAGGCCAGGCTGAAGGTCAACTAGAAAACTAGTCCAGCAAAGGAAATAGGAGCAGAAATGTGGCTGTGAGGGAGCTGGGCCAGGTTCAGGGGCTTTGCAGTGGGGACTTGAGGGCAGACAAATCCCCTGCAGTGATGGTGTCCTGATTTTGGCTGGGATAGAGGTAACTTCCTCCTTCGTAGCTGGTACAGTGTTTTGGATTTAGGATGAGAATAAAACACACTGTTTTAGGTGGGTTTGAGCAATGTTTACTCTAAATCAAGGATTTTTCAGTTTCTCGTGCTCTGCCAGTGAGCATATGCATAAGAAGCTGGGAGGGAGCATAGCCACGACAGCTGACCCTACCTGGACAAGGTGATATGTCATGCCCAGCACATTAACTGGGGCAATTTGGCCAGGAGGTATTTTGCTCCTTTGGAGTTGGCATGGCATCAACCAGCTGGTGGTGTGCAATTGAACTGTGCTGGTTCTCTCTCTCATTTTCATTACTATCATTATTATAGTTTGTTTCAATTATAAAAACTGTATTTTTCTCAATCCATGAGGTTTTTGGTTTCTTTCCCCCCTTGATTCTCTTCCACACTGAGGGCAGGAGTGGGGGGTTGGGGAGTGGGGGTGGGAGTGAGTATCTGTATGGTTCTTTTGTGGCTAAATCATGACAGATGGTCAAGGTAAGCAGAACCAGCCAGGGAATTCTAGACCTTGAGACAACCAGAGAAGGATGAAACAGACTGCAAAAAGAAAAGACTGAAAAATAGTTCCAAGGAGACTGCAGGACTTTGGGAATGACTGTTGTGCTCTTCCCACATTTTGGCCACTTCCCAGCAAAGAGGGAAGGATGGAGGTGATTGATGGTGGGCCTTCCCAAACTTTTGCACAGTGGAAATCACCACTGTCACCTGAAGACCCAGGGACCATCACAGAGAATGAACACAACCCTGTGGCAGAGGGGCAGGTGCAGTAAGGCCTCTTGTTTAACACTTTATAATCTATTATTATATAAAAAAAGCTTTTCCTGTATCAATTTAAAGTGGACTAATGGCCACTCTTTACTCCGTTTCACTTTGGTAATTAGGCCAACAACACTTACCTAGTTCTAGACATAAGTCCCAATTTCTCTATGTATGGTTTTGACTGCGACAATACAGGTAATAAATACAACTGTTGCTACTTAATAGCTAACAGAAAACAACTATTGACACATAGTTAAAATAGCTAAGAAATGTATCTTAGCTATTTTAAATTATGTAGTAATCAATTAAATTAATGAAGGTAAGGTACTGAAATGGTTATTATCTTTTTCAGAAATAGTAATCACAAAATAAGTTTTAAAATTGGTAGTTATTCCTGAATAACACTAAAGAACTAACAGACTTAATAAAAATATAGAAAACAAAATCTTCAAGTTGAGCATCAATAGAATTTATCATAAACTGTTAGAAAATGTATAATCCTCTTAGAAATTTCCTTTTCTCAACTATTCTGTATTTTAAACAAAGCTGTCAATTTGAATGTCAGTATTTATGCTAGAAATATGTTCCATTCTTCTTTCCTAAGTAATATGTTATAATTTCAAAGTTACAACATGATCTCCAAAAATGATTTAGTATATAGTGACAATGAGTTCTGCAGTGCTTAGAATTGTGAACAAATATTTTTTTATTATCAAAGTTCTGCAGAAAGAAATTATCATGCAAGAAAAACCCTGGGTGTTGTAATCTGCCATCGGCTTTAGAAATGTGCTAGTAGAAAATTATCATGAATGATTTGAAGATAAAAGGGTAAGTCCTATGACATGTTTTTTCTTATTGAAAAAACCCCATGCTCAGAAAAATACTTCAAGCTTACTAAATGTCTGGCTTTAAAATGGATGGATATAGGACATCACATATTTTTACTGAGATATGACGACATGCTTCACTGAGTGGCTATTTGATTTATTGTAAGTTTTGTGCTCTGGTGGTCTTGTCAATAAAGAAGAGGCACATCCAAGTTATCTCTGTACAAGTTATGTATGTATTTCAGTAATAAAGAAAAGGTAACCATGACATGTCCTGTCATTTCAAACAAGCAGTCCCTGATAATGTCTAATTTAATGCAGGCCATCTTAAAATCTTTTAAAGTTCTTACTTTTGTGAGGGGAATTTCACTTTTCTTCTTGATTTGGTTTTTTTCCTTGCATTACATCTTTGTCTAACTTCTCCCACTAACAAATTTGTGTTTTATTATTGTTAGACTTCCCTCCCTTCCCTCCCTTCCCTTCCCTTCTTTCCCTCCCTTCCCTTCCCTCTGCTTTTTCACTGTCAGTACCCAAAATAAAAACAGATGACCTCATTTGCAATACATATCTTCTTTTGAGGACTAAAACTTGGTCTGGTTTTGCTTATTTTGCAAAAGCATTATGTTTTACTAGACACCCTTTGAGTCTTCTCTGCAGGATCATTTGGCACTGAACAGATTTCTCTGCTCCTTGCTTCTTTTTGATGCTACATTTTTTTAACTTGAACTCTTATACTTTATTTTGTATTCATTGTGGGGACTTCTTGTTTATGCTTTTTTCTTTCTTTCTTTTTGGTCTGCTTGGCTTAGCTTTTAGATATTCCTTTCATATTTCTTAAATGTTTTTTCTTTTCATTTTTTTCCCCTAGTTATTCAGTTTAATTGTGTAGGTAACTGCAATTACAATATTGCATTATACTATTTAGTGAACTGATGCAACCTCAGAGTGTTTGTACAGGTTTTGGTGTTTTTCTTTCACAATTGTGTCCTTTATTAAAAACTACACAGTTTTAATACATTTTGGTACTGTGTTGCTAAAAATTTTGTGGCAGCAGGCATTTTCTGAGTAGCTGATTTACACCTAGTTTAAGAAATTAATCACAGTTTATATTTACCCCTTAGAAGAAACTAGCTGATCTGTACAGAAAACCAATCTTACAAAAGCTTAGTGAGGGTAAAAATGTTTCTTGCACTTTCTTAGATACCAAAACCATTCACCCTTCAGAACCTATGTAGGTGTCAGCCAGAAAGACTATTTTGCATTAAGTTAGTGATGTACATAATGGGTAATCCACGTTTACATCTCTGGATGATGGATACCATGTGACTACTACTTAATCTCAGGGTATCTAATTAATTTTATATTTAATAAATGCAGGCACAGTTGTTGCACAATTACTCAATGAACATAGAGATAAATATGTTTTTAACCGTAAACACATTGAGAGAGTATTGGCTTTTCTACTTGATATCTTACATGAATCTGCTCAGAAACTGTAACTTCATAATGAGATAATATTAAAGTGTATTTTCTAAGGGACTCTTCAAAGATGAGTCCTCATTCTAGGACTGATTGATTGCTCTTACACAGGACTCTGAACTGGGAGCAAGACCCTATATCTGAAGAACCTCTCCATGGATAGACCTATACAAGAGTGTTTTGCCTAAAGTTGTATCATCTCATGGTTTTCCTCATCAGAACGGATTCAAGATTTTATAATCTTTCTACTATGTTTTCTTGTCTATTATTTTTCTCAACCTTGTAAGTGTTTGTGCCTTTCTTCTTGGAGTCAAGAAGGAACAGGCACATTGCCAGTGCACAAGAGCCTGCACTACAGGGAACCACATCCAATACTCAGAGCTACGTGTGAAATTTTCAATAATCAGGTCAAATTAGCAGAAAGAAAAATACTGTATTTTACAAACACGGATCTAATTCTGTAAGTGATCAAAGTAGGTTTGATTTCTCAGGGAGCTGGCTGTCTTTCAGAAATACTGATGGGTGTTGGCCAATGACTGACTCACTGGAGCAGGAGGAGAAGGTTTCAGAAACCTATAGTCCTGTTTTACGGCTTACTTAAATATATAGCAGAAGTAATATAATGGGAAATATAGTAAGAAAAAAAGAGCCACAGATAAATAAAATAAAAGGAGGAAATACAAAATAAAAAGAGGAAGGAAAAAAGATTGCCTAGAGAAACCACAGAAAAGATATGGAAATTTTTTATTGTTCTGCAACATATTCTGCTATGGAAATATATTAAAAGTTAACTCCAATTTCTATCACAATAGTAAAAAATATTGTAAAGATAGTCTTTATTCAAGTTTGATTTCATAAAATGTATTATAAAAAGATTCTGTTGTGTTGAACTACTTGCTCTTAAACGTAATGAATATATCCAGTTCTCTGTTACATCCCAACAATTTTTTCACTGAACGATCCCCATTCATCATAAAATTTTAAACTCAAGTGTTTCAAGAAATGTGTAGACCTTGTATCACAGCTGTCAGTACAGTCAGTTGTTCATGTAGCACTGTTTAAAGCACTAACCCAAATCCTTACTAATATATTATCCATGTATGTGACAGTACAGTAGAACAAAAAGAGGCTTCAAATCATATTTGCTGTTGTCTAGGAAGGAAAATCTGTTCAGTAGGATGGACACATCTTTTCAGATGGTTTCAGGTGCTTTTTTTCTTGTTTTTTTCTCTTATTTTTCAAGCAAGCAGTCAATTAAAATGCTCTCTTGCCATATGTGACTGAACTTTTACAAAATTGAAATTCTTTTTAAAACTCTCCTGGATGTTTGTGGATAAAAATTGAGTTTATAATTACTCTGTTGATGTCTGAAGCTGAGTTACCTTAGAAATTGGTTATGGTATTTTGAAACTGACGCTATTCATATAAACTGAAAAATGTTATAAAATGTAAGGGAAAATTCACTTTAATAGTATATGTGAACACATAACTGAATAATTTTGCAATATATTGCTATAGCAACAAAGCAATATGCTTTGTTCATTAACTTACTGTAAAAGGTGTTTGATATGTGATGATAAGTAGCACAAAGAGCATATGTGCTGTATAAAGACCTCATTCATTCAAAAATTACCAAGGTAATACAAAAAAGTGTAATTTAACCAATATAATAGAGATGATGATGGGGATTGATGTAGGATAGACACAAATCTCTAGCAAGGAACAATTAAAAACCTTTTGTCTAAACCTTGATAGCTACTGACTCTTGCTAAAAGAAAATATCTTTTCCTTTCACAGAAAGCTAAAAGTGCATTTGTTAGGTAAAATGATTTTATTTATTTGTTGGCTTCTATTCCATTTTAATTAAAAAAAAATACAGTCATACGTTTAACATCACAGAGAAATAATTTTTCCAGTAATAATCTTAATTTTGGTTGACTTTCCAGTAATAGCTTAGAACTTGTATTTTCTAGCACCAATTCCTCGAGTTAAATGCTCAAGATTAGTCATAAAATAAGGGAAAGAAAAGGTGTTTTTCTTATTTTTAGTTTTTTCAAGGCTGATTTCAGAAATCTTAAAATAAAAGTGGTTGTTTCATTGATATCAAAATGAAATTATCTCCTGATCTTTACTCAGCAACTTTTCCCTCAAATTTTAAACCAGTCAAATACAATTGGTGATTTCTGTATGTTTTACAGTAAAAACAAAATTGCCAATATTTTCTTTTCAAGTCTCTGTCAATTTTTACACTGCCGCTCAATTTCTCAGTGTATTTGACTTCAAAAAGAATAAACTAGAATTTTCCAAACTGCTGGGACTCATAGTCATCTGTCTGTAAAACACTTAGGAGTCACCTGCAGTCAAAAAAGAGAAACATCATTTCCACAAAATTCTTCTTTCTGCCCAAAGATATCAGAAATGAGCTTAAGGAATACTAAAAAGTACTTTTTCTTTATAGGTATGGGAATTGTCATTCAAGCAAGATGGGTTCAAACTTCTCCAGACTGTGATGGAAATTACCACCTGATACATTTCTCCTGATGTGAACTCTTCACGCCCAGTTCTCCATGTGTCTACAATCTTTTCACTTTGTAGGGAGCACTTATTTATTTTTAACTGTTATATTTCCCGTTTCCCACTCTATCTTTTTAAGCACAAATCTCTGGTCTTCACTCTGTTTAAGAAAAAAGGGAGTTCAGATTCACATATTGCTTCCAGAGAGTTGAGTTACAGTATCAGATTGGTTATATCACTGAAAATTTGAGGGAAATAAATATATTTTTAAACTCATAAACTTCTCTCTAAAGGTTAATTTTGGGAGGAATAGAAGATACTGACAGAATGGTAACTTTTTTAACATTTCAGCACATATGAATATTTTATTAATATTTATAATAAGTAAAAATGCACAATTTCAAGACTTCCACAGGATTTTTTTCATCAAGTTCTATTCCCTAAGTAAAGCTTTTAGAAATCCCTGCACCTGCAAGAAAAACTGTCAAACTGGAGAAAGCCAGCTGTCAGGATTTTAATTTCACAGGAAAATATTTTTATAAGACCCTGACTTACAAAAATACAACCTAATCAGAAGCTTCCATTTAGTAGTGGAAGCTGAGATGTACACATGAATTGTAAATGAGGATTTTTTTTTTCCCCTTGCAGGTTTGGAAAATACTTTCATAGAGCATTTTTTAGAAATTCTTTGCCTAGATAGTCACATTTCTGTTGTTTCTTCCATATGATCTAATGGTCTAACTTTTTTTCCCTGCTTTTGGTAAAGCTGCATTTTCAAAATGCTACAGTATCAAACAATCTCCTGGGTTATAAGTAAGGATATATCTAATAAACTAAAGTATACGGAAGTATATATTTAGTAAAGTATTTCCAAGAGTCTGGAAATTATTTTTATACATTTTGATGACGTGGTGTTACCAGCCCCGTTTCATTAACCAAATATATAATAATGTAGCAGATTTCAATGATGATAAGACACTAATTTTCCTTCTCAGTGAAATATATTTACAGAAAACATATTATAATAAAATTTTGGAGTTAATAGCAAATTGAACTGCTGAGTCATTCTGACCAAATTTCAATTTTAATTCCTAGAAAAAAAAATGAAATTTTATTTATAATTCATGTTCTGGTAATTAAAACATATTTGCTAAATATAAGAATTCATTTTTATCATCTAAATGTAGTGGAGTGACAAACACTGAGATCCTGGAACTGTAACTGAGTGCTCAATATACCTTTATTTTATTGCTGTTTAATGTAATTTCTATCAGTTGGTTGTTCTATGTTTTATTGACTTTATCAGGTTACTTAAAAATATATAGGTTTAGCCAAGAGAAAAACAGTCTTAGCAGGTAAAGTAGTACTGATAACCAAATATCACTTCAGTCAAACCAATCATATGAAATACAACAAAGGAAAATGCCAGATTGTGCACCTGGGATGGGACAAGCCTGGATTCATTCACTGGGGAATGAGATGCTGGAAAGCAGTGTCAAGTAAGGTCCTGGTTGGTGGCAAGTTGAACATGAGCCAGCAGTGCCCTGGCAGCCAGGAGGGCCAACCCTGTCCTAGGGGCATCAGGCACAGCATCACCAGCCAGGCAAGGGAGGGGATTGTCCTGCTTTGCTTTGGGCTTAGGCGGCCTTACCTTGAGTGCTGGGGGCTGTTTTGGGTACACAATATAACAAAAGACATTAAACTTTTGGAGGGCAGCAAAGGTCGTGAAGGGCCTTGAGGGGAAGCCGTATAAGAAGCAGCTGAGATCACTTGATCTGTTCAGCCTGGAGAAGACTGAGGGGTGACCTCATTGCTGTCTGCAACTTCCTTGTGAGGGGAAGAGGGGCAGGCACTGATCTCTTCTCTCTGGTGACCAGTGACAGTAATGGTCTGAAGCAACTTCAGGGGAGGTTTATGTTGGATATTAGAGAAAGGATCTTCACCCAGAGAGTGGTTGGGCACTGGAACAGTATCCCAAGGGAAATGGTCACAGCACCGGCCTGACAGAGTCCAAGAAGTGTTTGGACAATACTCTCAGCACATGGTGTGATTCTTGGGTATGGTCCTGTGTAGAGCCAGGAGTTGGACTCGATGATCTTTGAGTGTCCCTTCCAACTCATCAGTTTCTGTGAATCTGTGAATATAGAACTGTAAGGATGATTTTGAGGAAGAACACTAAAAGCAATTCAGATGGAAAAAGATGGAGAAGTAGTATTCAGATTGGCCTTTGTTACTCACAAGTATTGTTTGTTTTCACATTCCCTGGTAATCCCACTCTGTTTCATACAACAGGAGAACAGCAGAGACTTTTCACCCTTTAGTGACTAGCTGTCCCTTGCAAAAAAAAGCAAGATTAGTCTCCAGTTGAGGGGTCTGATGAACAGCTTATTGCAGCATGTGGGATTTAGATTTCTGCATTTTAACTTGGCAAACTGTATAAGGCAGGAAGATGAACACTCATGAAAATTTACTAGCCCAGGGATAAAATCTGTCCATTGTTTTTATTTTGTGGGAACAGAAGATAATTCAAGGAAACAAAACAAATACAAAACCAAAACAAAATATTACCAAAGGGCAGCTTTTTATATATTTGATCATTGAGTACATTTAAATTATGAAAACTCTCTGTTCTTGCCTTCTTGGTTTCAGACAATTTTTGTTTCCTCATACTCTTATCAAACTGATTGTGTTATTTGAGGTGAAGGTAATTAATCATCATTTTTTTTTCCTAGAGGAGAAGCTTAATGACTAAGCTAATATAAAAGTATAAACATAACATACACATATAAAAATTTCACTATAAATCTAAATAGATCAGATGATCGTACTCACACATTTTATATATTTTTTTAAGTGAATGACTACATGTGAGTATAAAGAATTGTAATTTGTCCATTATCATGAAGAATGAGTTGGCCAAAATAAAATCACTTAAATAAGAAAAAGAGCACACAGCAAGAAGAGAAAGCACTAAATGTTAGGATGCTAACCAGTGACTTAACACACCTGATTTTACCTCCTCTGGTATCCCCATCCTATCTGTTTCCCAATCTATTGGAGAGACTTTTAGGTTTAGATGTAAAAAGGCCTTATTGTAGGCAATCCACACTAAACATAAAGCAATATTTCAGTGCATTAAGGGCAACTTGGTGAAATGAAAATATAAAGTCAAGACATCAGTGTTAAAAAGTCCTGTCTTAAAGTATTCTGAAACATGATTCATCCATATCCATATATAAATGTTTATAAAGCACCAGCTTGTAATCTAATGCCAAGTGACACTGAACAGCTTTTGTCTAAATTGGGTAGAGCTTCTCCCTTTGTAGTGACTGTCATGGAAAAAAGTAATTCATGTGGTAAAGAACGCAAACAGGGATTGAAATGACAGGTAAATAGGATATAAAATCAAGGGTTCAGCATAAACTTAAAAAAGAAAAAACTAAATTCTTTAAAGAAAATTCCTTAGGTACTTGCAGGTAGGTTCATTTTATATGAGTTCAGTGACCCTAAGGTCACATTTATCTAAAGGTCTAAAATAATATTTTGATTCTTCTTAATTTTATTAAATGATAAAACAGTTAATTCTATCTCAAGAATGATGGTACATCTAAAAAAGCTTACCTCTTTTTATTTGAAGGAAGACTGAGATTTCTATACTTCAGAACCCCAAAATCTGATTTCTGACAATAAATATACCTATTTGAGTTTAATCTAAACACCCTTTTTTTTAAAACAGATAAGATGCTGTTCTTGACTTTTTACTTGAAAAAAAATAAATTTAAAGGAAGAGTTATTTGCTTTCTTTTATTCTGTTTCTAATCAGACTGCTTAAACATTTTGGAGGCAAGAATAAAATCAAAATTAAATAGGTGGTGGGTCAGCAGCAGTCAAGTTTCACTGATTATGAAACAAATTCTGGAGTAATGAATTGCAGGTTCAGTGCTTATCTGCAGCTATTACGTATGGAACTAGACTAGAAGGTGTTACAGTATTTGCACCTGTCTCCCTGTACAGTGTTTTCCATTAGTGACTCAAGCTCAAATCAGTGCAGTGATGTTCAGAGGCCACTTAGTTCCAAGTCACTTGCCATGGATAAAGGTGCTACTCACTAGGTCAGGCTGCTCAGGGCTCCACCCAGCTCAGCCTTGAACACTTGTGAGGATGGGGCATCCACATCTTCTCTGGATAACCTGTTCCAGTGTCTCACTAGCATCTAAGTAAAGAATTTCTTCCTAACGTCTAATCTAAATCTACTTTTAGTTTAAATTTTGTTCCCCTTTGCCCTGTCACTATCTGCCCATGTAAAAAGTCACTCTCCCTTTTTAAGCCCCCACTATGTGGTGGATGGCTGCAAAGAGGTCCCCCCACAGGGCTCTTTTTTCCATGCATTTCTGGAGGTGGCTGAACACCTGCTTGCAGACGGGAAGTGATTAATCAATTCCCTTTTTTTCCTCTGCTTTCATGCAAGCTTTTTGCTCCAGTTATTAAGCTGTCTTAATCTCATCTCAGGAGTTTTCTCACTGGAAGTAAAAAACCAGATGGGATTAGTTATCTAACTTTAAAGTACAAGAAAAAGATCTCCAGACCTAAGCTAGTCATTCTTGGATCTTTTTATAACCAATTGAGAGAAAAAAGTTCTCAAAGGTCATGATTTATCTCAAGGTATATCTAAAAGTAGGTTAGATCACTTGTGCCCTTAAAATATTTGTTTCTTTCCACTGACTGTATAGAGATCTGGGAGAGAATAGCTGACATATCCTCAATTGATAAATAGTTTCCTCTTTAAATGCTATATTGCCTTCATTTCGTTCAGATCAGAGAGAATCTGAGAACAATTTTTTATCCCTCTCTTCTGAGCTTTCTAATTTTCTCTTAATGCATAGAGCCACAGGAATTCAAAAGAAGCTTCTCGATCCAAAGACCAACTTTTATACTTCTCTGTTTCCTCCTCTTTATAGTATCACAATCTAGATAATATTATTTTTATAATTTATGCATAATCTCATTAGACAAAGAAAGATAATCAGACATCACTGGAAGATTTACAGGTTAATTTACAGGTTGCCTAGCAAGTTATTACTTAAAAAAAAAAGTTTTCTAAATTCTCCTCCCCGAGAGAAAAAAAACACTTAATGTTTAATAAAAATTTAATATTAGTTCAGTGTCAATCCTTTCAGGTTTCTTCTGAACACAGAGAATGAAAAGTTAGGGTGTATTCATATTTAAATAAAATATTTGTTAACTGAAGCAAACTATACATGCATAAATACATAGACCCTTATGAGAAGTCCACATGAGCGTTGAGGAACATTGATGACATTTCAAAAACAATCTCAATAATCTTTGACAATCATGGTGTCTGGGAGAAGTGGACTGAAGGAAAAGGGCTTTAACTCTTACCTTAGAGAAAGTGAAGAAGAAAGAACTGGGGAAATACAGATCAATTACTCCCATCTCAGTCCCTGGGAAGCTGATGGAGCAGCTAACCCTGGAAATAATTTCCAGGTGCATTTAGAAAATCATCAGGAATAGTTAGCATATATTCACCAAGGGGAAATAAGGCTTGACTTGATAACCTTACATAAAGAAATAGCTGTTCTGATAGATGAGAGAGTGAATAATGCCTACCCAGACTTCACAGACGCCTTTGACTCCATCTCTCACAAGATTCTCACAGACAAGCTGTTGAAATACGGGCAAGATCAGCAGACAGCGAGGGAGATTGAAAACTGGCTGGGTGACTGGGCCCAGAGGATGGTGATGAGCAGCATGAGGGGTGGCTGAAGGCCAGTGACTGGCACTGGGTACAGTCCTATTCATCATCTCATTAATAACCTGGGTGGTGGGACAGACTGTACCTCACAAGCTGGCAGCTGACACCAAACTGAGTGAGTAATGATATGCCAGAGGAGTGTGCTCTCATGGAAGAAGGACTGCAGCCTGGTCTAGGTGTAGCATCCCTTCACAAGATATTGGGGTTGAAACTTAATTTTCCCCCAAATGTGTAGCTGTGACTTTTGACAAGAGAAGAAACTCACTTCCTCCTGATTTTTGATATTTTTGGTGAAGCTGCATTAGTTGTTTGTCCAATACACCAGAACTGCAATATTGCCCCTATTGGGCAAGTGTATTTTGTTCAACTATTCATTTTAAATAGATACTCTAGCTAGGTATTTTCAAGATGAGAAATACCTCAGCATTTCTCAGAGGCATATGTTACTGGCACTGTAGGACAGACAGTAGCCTTGAATCAAAGTTGGTAACTTGAGCATGTAACTTGAGGCCACATTGACCTATGCAGCTCAATTCTAGATTTTGCACTTAGTTTAGATTAAAGAAGTACAGGTGCAAGTAAGCTAATTAATCAATATAATTACAACTCCAGTCAAGTAAAATAAGTTTCAATGTTTAATTCTTTCACAACACAGATGCAAGCATATTCAACTTAAGATATAACACCTAAGTAGGGATTAATTTGAAATTTGGAAGTTACCATAATGGTTTGATCAAGCTGGAAGTCTAGTCCAGCAAGCAGTTTTACCTCATTCAAACCCAACATTTCTGGCATTCAATTTTTGGGAGAAAATCTTTGTCAGCATATTGCAAACTGTGAGAATGGGACACCATGGAAAATGTATGGTTTTGTTTGCTTATTAATCTTTTTTTTTTCATGCACAATAATGTATTTTTTTAACATAATACCAAACTTGGATGCCAATATTTGTTACTCAACATCACAAAAACTTTACTTCTGAAAGATCTTTCTTTAGAAGCTTACTTTAATTGCTTTTTTTCTTATTATTCTTCTTTCCCAGTCAGTACTGCTTCTCCATATGGCAGCAAGCTTTTAACTAATAAGTTGGCACTTAGAGAAGAAAGGGATGAATATTGTTTATGGTTAACTTTAAATCACAGGTGCACTTCCAAACAAAAAGAGTGTGTTCAAGTGCCAGCAAGGCACAGTATATTTGATTAGATTGCTTGCCATCTCAATGAAACCAACAAAAACTGAATATTCAGTCTTGACATTTTAAAATACATTCTTTTCCCTCATGTCCATGAAATGTCTTTAGCATGAAAGTGATGACAGCTTATTAGACTTCACAAAAAATCTCAAGGAAATGCTTAATCATGATAGATCAGGGTCTGCGAATCCTGGGGAAAGGTACTTTATCAAAGCATTTAGATGAAACAGTTTTTGGAAAGCTTGTTTGTAGGAAAGTAACTTATTGTTTGCTTCAGTTGGTAATTCTGCTTATGTTACAGAAATAGAAGAACTAGAATTACTTTGTGGGTGCAATTTACTTGGTGGATGTGATTATTTCTTCTAAATGCTACCCCAGGGTCGGGAGGTCTGGTTGGCACAGAGGGTCCGGCAAAGTTGAAGATGGCTATCAGCCAATATAATTCTCAGAAGTGCTCAATCCTCAGAAGCACTGCATTAATCTTTAGACTTGGCCATACACCTAATTGTGCAAACTCAATGGCATTAGACAACTTAATCAGAACATCCCCTAGAGGCTACTTTGGACACAAGCACATGAATAGCACAAAGAACTTCTGAACACACAAGGGTAGATAACATTTGGATGAAACAGTTAGTTTACAGAAATCAAGGGTGGAATTCAATTCCAGATCATATACTTCTGTGATGTCTAGATGTGGTACCTGTTGGTTATAAATTTACGCTATCAGGATCAAATTAAAACAAACCCACTGTTCATGGGTTTCATCATAGGGGTCTTATACCACTTGAGGCTCATTAGAGTAAGCCACCTGGCTGTGGGCTAGTGATACAAAAAGACTCTAGTCCCCTTTAAGGTCTGTGTCAGACTCTTCAGGCTTACAAGAGTGCTTCAGCCACTAGACATTCTTTCGCACCCTTCTTCAGTATGTTTGAATGAATTTGGAGATCTACGTTATGATAAGTTTAATTGTTTATATTTCAGTGGGATGTCACTACTGATGTTCTTCATCAGAATCAATCCTAGTCTGCTTCTGCAAAATCCTCATGGAGAAATTTACATATTAATGTTGGAAATACAAATCCAAGTCAGTGTATTACTTTATCTCTAAGTATTGTCTTTTGTCCTCACAACGTGATATAATGATCAGTCTTTGTTTGTGGAGTTAACAGTTAATGGAAATGTTCAACACAGCCACCCCAAATATGTGGAGCATAAGAATCTATATATATTAAAACAATGTTAATGAAGATTTATTTGGTAAGTAATGTCTTTTCTCACCTAAAATTTACTACCAGAAGAATTCAGTTTGATATTTGAAATAGTGGCTTGTTTTATGGTTATTGTTTCAACCGCTATAAAAGTGAGGGACATTTAACATCTTTCGTGTTGCACAGAAGCTGAAATAAAATGTAAGGATAAGTGTATATAGATACAGAGTATTATTGGCTCTGAGCTGTAACAGCTGTGTTACAATGTTTACTGCCACAAGTTAGGTATTTCCAGATGGAAACAGTGTTGTAATTCACAAAAATATTCTAGGGAAAAAGATGTTGTACGGTCTCGGAAAGAAGTTACCCATATCAGTGACTGCATAAAGAAAACTCCACAGTTTGGTTAAGTAAATCTGATTTGTTACTAGAAGGACCCAAAATCAGCAGCTTTTTTATTGGTTTTGGTTTTTTTTTTAGGCTGAATAATGAAGCAATGACTCATGCGCAAGGTACTACACTGGTTTCAGAGAGATATGTTGATACAAAAGCAAGAGTAATACAAGTGAATCTAGACTGCATTTGAAAACATACTGCAATCAACACTTTATCAAACCCTGTTAACAAAGCTGATTTAATAACTGCTTAACTTAACTCCTGTTGTAAACCTAAGCTAGTGAGGCATTGTTTTTTAGCAAACCAAGCATATGAGGGAGAGCAAATGGAAACTTACGAATATTGTTAATTTGTGCTGACTTTGATTTTCATGCTAAATGAAAACAGCATCACAGGGAGAACAGCTACATTTGGAAATATTTTCCCTTTCATCCTACAGAGGAATTTTTTGCTTCCTGTGGTTTATTTTTCCTTGAAAACATGGATCTATTGCACAGATCCAAGAAGAAATATACAAAAGTAAATACTAAAAAGGTATTTTGAACTGTTTCTGCAAAAAAAAATTAATTCTGATTTGTAAATTTCTTAATTAGACTTTCCACAGAAGACATCCACAGACCCTTCAGAGAAAGAAAAGAAAAGAAAAGAAAAGAAAAGAAAAGAAAAGAAAAGAAA